>JAAAWM010011795.1:0-106289 GCA_036873465.1 Thinopyrum obtusiflorum | reverse complement strand
GCGAAAAAAACGTTTCCCCCTGACTGCTGGGACCCACCAGCTACATCTTCGCATGCAAGGAAGTGCGTCCGGGCAAAAAAAACGATTCGCCCCCCTGACTGCTGGCACCCACCAACTACATCTTCGCACACAAGGAAGTGCCTGACAGTCGGGACCCACCTGGTCGAAGCATACGTAGCGTTGTCATTCTGGTCGCGAACGTGTACGTATATACTGGTCGATGTAGAGGCGCACACATGTCATAGTAGAGGCGCGCACGTAGCATGTACACATACGTACATCGGCCAGGGTGCAAGAAAGTAAATACGGCCACGTACGTACATACGGGCGGGGTCTCAAACGCCTACTCGTGCGTACGTACGGCTAGGGCTTGTGTACATGGCTGGGTCGGAACGGAGAAACAGCGTCGTCGTCGTGTTCATGGGGAGCCAACCGGCTAGGTCGGAACGGAATGCGTCGTCGTGTTCATCGGGAGGGCTTGGACGGAATAGCCGATGGAAACGAGGCATGGCGTACCGCAGAACGGAGGAAACGGCCTTGTGTTCGACCGGCCACGTTCGAAACGGGATCATGTTCATCGGGAGGGGTCTGGCATACCGCAAAACGGAGGAAACGGACCTCCTATGGTCGAAACGGGGGTCCTGTTGATCGGGAGGGGTGTGGCATACCGCAAAACGGAGGAAACGGACTTGTGTTGGAGCGCTACGGTCGAAACGGGGGTCCTGTTCATTGGGAGGGGTGTGGCGTACCGCAAAACGGGACTCCGCGGGATACTGTTCATCTCCACCATCGACCCCCTCCAGCCTCCACGGGCTACTGGGGGGGGGGGGGGGGGGGGGGGGGGGGGGGGGGGGGGGGGGGGGGGGGGGGGGGGGGGGGGGGGGGGGGGGGGGGGGGGGGGGGGGGGGGGGGGGGGGGGGGGGGGGGGGGGGGGGGGGGGGGGGGGGGGGGGGGGGGGGGGGGGGGGGGGGGGGGGGGGGGGGGGGGGGGGGGGGGGGGGGGGGGGGGGGGGGGGGGGGGGGGGGGGGGGGGGGGGGGGGGGGGGGGGGGGGGGGGGGGGGGGGGGGGGGGGGGGGGGGGGGGGGGGGGGGGGGGGGGGGGGGGGGGGGGGGGGGGGGGGGGGGGGGGGGGGGGGGGGGGGGGGGGGGGGGGGGGGGGGGGGGGGGGGGGGGGGGGGGGGGGGGGGGGGGGGGGGGGGGGGGGGGGGGGGGGGGGGGGGGGGGGGGGGGGGGGGGGGGGGGGGGGGGGGGGGGGGGGGGGGGGGGGGGGGGGGGGGGGGGGGGGGGGGGGGGGGGGGGGGGGGGGGGGGGGGGGGGGGGGGGGGGGGGGGGGGGGGGGGGGGGGGGGGGGGGGGGGGGGGGGGGGGGGGGGGGGGGGGGGGGGGGGGGGGGGGGGGGGGGGGGGGGGGGGGGGGGGGGGGGGGGGGGGGGGGGGGGGGGGGGGGGGGGGGGGGGGGGGGGGGGGGGGGGGGGGGGGGGGGGGGGGGGGGGGGGGGGGGGGGGGGGGGGGGGGGGGGGGGGGGGGGGGGGGGGGGGGGGGGGGGGGGGGGGGGGGGGGGGGGGGGGGGGGGGGGGGGGGGGGGGGGGGGGGGGGGGGGGGGGGGGGGGGGGGGGGGGGGGGGGGGGGGGGGGGGGGGGGGGGGGGGGGGGGGGGGGGGGGGGGGGGGGGGGGGGGGGGGGGGGGGGGGGGGGGGGGGGGGGGGGGGGGGGGGGGGGGGGGGGGGGGGGGGGGGGGGGGGGGGGGGGGGGGGGGGGGGGGGGGGGGGGGGGGGGGGGGGGGGGGGGGGGGGGGGGGGGGGGGGGGGGGGGGGGGGGGGGGGGGGGGGGGGGGGGGGGGGGGGGGGGGGGGGGGGGGGGGGGGGGGGGGGGGGGGGGGGGGGGGGGGGGGGGGGGGGGGGGGGGGGGGGGGGGGGGGGGGGGGGGGGGGGGGGGGGGGGGGGGGGGGGGGGGGGGGGGGGGGGGGGGGGGGGGGGGGGGGGGGGGGGGGGGGGGGGGGGGGGGGGGGGGGGGGGGGGGGGGGGGGGGGGGGGGGGGGGGGGGGGGGGGGGGGGGGGGGGGGGGGGGGGGGGGGGGGGGGGGGGGGGGGGGGGGGGGCAGTTTTTTCCGTCATGGACGGCCCAAAGAATGTCATGCAGCTACGTCTCCGGCCCGCCCAGGATGAAAAGCCCATTTTCTGTCATGAGTTTTTGTCATAGAAGTAGGACCCCACCACATATATGATGATACCAGGTTTTATCACAATTATCATCATAGAAGTGTCATAAGTATGACAGAAAAAAAATTCGTTCGGCCCAAAATGTCACGGATGTTTCTTTTTTTTGTAGTGTTGTCAATGCCTCTCTCTCCTCCACATAAGCGGGCTTGTAGCACAGTATTGTACTAGTACTACTTGCTATGAATGCGGGCAGCTGGCGTCTGAGGGGGGAGCGCGTGCGGGAGGGGGAGGGGTTTTTTGGTGGGCCAGGGCAGTCAGAAACGGGCTTGGAAGCGGTCCGGACTCCCGCATGGCCCACCTCACATTATCACCATATTTTTTGGAGTCCATGCGCGGTGGGCGGGCGATCTCTTCTCCCTCCCCCGTCTCTCTCTTCTCAGCCGACGCCCGTCAGGCGATTAGATTTCGGCTATCGACGATTTATTCAATTGCAGTCCCACATGTCAGTGAAAATGCAAGACAAGGCGTGTCCCTCTGGTGAGCGGCGTGCGAGCCAGACTATCGGGGGTGCGACGCGAACACGACAGGCGTGCTTTAAGTGTGCCGCCTTTTGCTTTTGAACTTGCAAAGCATAACATTTTCATGCGATCGATCGATAGAAATACAGAACAAAATGACGAGGGCGGGGCTTTCCTGCGCGTTAGGCGGGCTAGTTTGAGTGATATGACGTGCTACAGTGCCGTCCACTTGCTCCATTTTTATGTAAGCAAGAGTCTACACTCTTACGTGGGAGGAGTGCAAAACACGGCGGATCTGATTTTGATCGAGGGATAACTATTCCCTACGAAATAATGGAGCACCATTAGCGATTATAGCATGATAGTTAGGGCATCTCCAGCGCTGGACCACAAATTTACACCGACATCTGTCCGAGGACACTGATGCCAGAGGATGCCATCCAATGCTGCCCGCATACCTTTCAACAACTATATGAACTAACCGGATGAAATTCATGCAAACGAAGCAAATTTCAAATTAACCGGATGAAATTCATTACATTTCGAAAACTTTTCCTATAAACTGGATGAAATTAATTACATATTTCACACAAACCGAACTAAAACCTACTGTAAACCTAATCTAAACGATCGCCGGTGCCCGACTACCATGTCCGGCCATGAGCCCCGAGAACTAACGCTCCGGCTATTGCCTTTGCCTCCTCCTCAACCGCTTCGGCTTTGTCCAGATCCACCTTGATAACCTCCTCCTTCGGAGCACAAGGTTCTGAAGATTTCCACCTCAATGTCACCGTCAAGCGGCTAATCGGCCGCCGATGTTTACCCCACCAAGCTTGGCATCAACTGAGTGGAGGAGCGGTGGCCTTCCGGGACGAGAGCGGCGGCGACCTACCATGTACTACTCTTCCTCGCTGCCGGCTGTGCCTGCGCACGCGCGCCGGCTTCATGGTCATGGCGGCGAAGGGCGGCCGAGGGGGAGCCGGCGATGTCCTTCATCTACTCCTATGACAGTACGTCCAAGAGAGCTTTGGAGCGCACCCAGGGCGGAGCTGCCAATGTCCTTCATCTGCTCCTGCGATAGTACGTCCAAGAGAGCTTTGGAGCGCCAGGAGGCCATGGTTGGAGTGGTGCCGACAGAAGGAAGGGACCGGAGGAGAATGAGTGTGGGTCTTTGGCTATGGCTGGGAGCTGGGGCTGAAGTTAATATAGCGGGCGAATGGCAATGAGCAGCGGCAGACGGATAGACGGCTGGCACCAGAGTAGGTTCGTCGGTAGCCGCGTGTCATTAATGTGGGCGGCGGACAGACGAATGGTCGTGGTGTCGTTAACGCGGAGGAGTCGCTTGCACCGAGATGCCGCGCGGATGGCACTCTCTCGGCCGCCGCACTGCTGCAATGCCGGGGCCAGTGAGAGGTCGCGTCAGGTGTGAATGCGGCATTGATGTTCTGGAGAGACGGTGAGCATTTTAGGCGGGAAGCGCGTGCTAGCAATGGAAGGGGTTTCGGTAGGCCAGGGCGGTCAGACGCTGGCGTGGTGGTGAAATGTGAACTCATGGATGACGAGCCTTTGAAGCGTATGCGACACATATAGACAACCAGGTGTCCATGCAACCGCTCTTGTCGCCAGCTAGCCTTCGACGACCACTATTAGACACCACACAACCATGCATAACTTACGAATAATGGACGAATCGATGAAACACACACTCGTGTGCAGTGGCACTATGATCGGTCGCTCACGATACATATATAGGTACCATAGTACCCTCTCTAGCTAGGTTGTTTTATAGATTGTCATTGTGATGGATGATATACATGAGCAAGGCGCTGAGTCACGTCGTCGCAACATGTGCAGAGCCATGGCTAATGTCGAGCAGCTCAGCGCCCACGCACGAGTATGACGTTGGTGTTGAGCCAGGTGAATACATGCTCGGTGTTCACGGAGGCCGCCAGCAAACGTCTAAACAGTAATGCAGGCACCGCCGGGGTGCGCAGGTGACGTGCTCACCATTTGTGTTGCACCATGAGCAGGACTTTGATTGAGAGGGCGACATGCATGCATTAGCATGGTTTGACAGTGTGAGCGAGAGTGTCTGCACGCGTACATGCTACTTGCGTCTATGGATGGTGTGCGCTAATGTGTGCATCACATATAATATAAAAAAATCGGTTCGTGCATTTAACGCAAAGTATTTCACTTCATTTGGCTGACGAGTGTGTGTTGCAGCGACGAGTCTGTGGTTTGATTCCTCACATACGCATAATTTTGGTTTTTATTTCTTTCTCCACTGACAGGTAGGCCCGCATAGATAGATAGATAGATAGATAGATAGATAGATAGATAGATAGATAGATAGATAGATAGATAGATAGATAGATAGATACAGAACACGAGCTGATGAGGCGCATGCGGACTATTTGACTAGTCAACCAGACAAATATGGAGCTATACACTGAGCCAGACAAACCTATGCACTATACGGTTGTCCGGCCACTCCACCCCAGAGCTCACACCAAGCGTCATTCATGCCACCGCGCCACACACTAACCAGTAAGGAAGCGATGGCATCCTGCCGCACCGAGTTCCTCGCCGCCCACGACCGCACACAAAATGGTAGGGAAGCGATGGCATCCCACTGTAACAAGTTCATCACCGCAAACTAACCGGTAAGGAGAACGACGGCGTCTGGCCAGCATGTGAGAAGTAATAGTACTAGTAGTTAGTGTGTGTGTCTGTGTCGCCCGTACATTTGTTTAATTAATTACGAGCATGTACAAGTACTAGTTACTACTGTAGTTTTTAGAGCAAATTACCAGTACATTAGCCTAGACTCAATGGAAAAATTCCTATCCTATGCATCAAATGGCATCTCTTTCTCTACAGGAATTGAGATGCATGTCAGGGCTGTTTGGTTTGTGACTAACTTTGCCAAAGATTGCCACACCTAAGCTTAGGCAAGTTTGACCAACTTAAGTGAGTGTTTGGTTCTAGCCACACCTTATGTAAGCCACACTTGGGCCCACATGGCATACACACAAAAAGTGTGTTAAGCTTGCCAACTTGTGGCTCTCATTTGATGAACTAACCTTAGGCAAGCTTGGGAAAAATGTGTGGCAAAATGTGGCAATGCTAGGCCTAGAACCAAACATCCCCGTCATCTCACTTCCTATGATTTTCATATTCCTATAAAATTCCTATCCTATGAACCAAAGGAGGCTTCTGCTGGAGTACAATACTACTCTAGCTAACAGTACTGCTGGTACAGTAGTTTCCTTCAAGAAGTGGAATTCAACGAAGTCATGATGGTTCCTTCGTCCGAGCAACTTCACAGTGGGAAAGGTCGGGCCTGTGATTTGACGGCTCATTAGTCATTATTACTATGGCACGACGACCGGGGTGACTCTCCCTTGGAGTTTTGCACGCATGGCAAGTGAACCAGGATGGTCGACGTCCCACATGTCGGCAAACGGAAGTATTCTTTCCAATATCGAGGAGCAAGGAAACCGTGTGGTATAGTATCACTGCTGATTTATATTTATTTTTTATTTTTGATGAGAGCTAGTGTTTCAACTCTTACGATGAAGGAGTGCCAAACACGGCACGTGCTGGATGTCCCACACATCAGCGAAATGAGTGTGACATGGGCAGCGTGGTAGAGCGTCTCCACTTGTAGGTCGGAGACCACACATAGTAGTACTAGTGGTATGAACGATACAAAGTGCGACCCAGAGAGAAAGACATGTCTAGTTTGAAGGTCTTGGGCCATACACGTAAACAAATATAAAACCTAATATGTGCCTCCAATTAATATAGTAGTAGAGTACTTAGGCACGCACATCATAACATCATCGTGCATTGCACGTACAACATTTAGTGGTAGTAAGAGACAAATGCCTATATGCCAGGCATGTTCATACTATTTGTGCCTTTCTACTTCACTTACTGCACTACATTACTCAGGTTCATACGTCCACTCCTGGGTACATGTCCGTCTCGTAGTTCCAGTCCCACGTGTTCTTCATAGATGGAACAATCCATAACGGTGGGCAACGGGAGTCCATATCATCGCAGCTTCTTAGTGTGGCTCCCCACGATGGAGACTCATCCAAACTATGGCCAGCATCGACGCGGAGCAGTCGCGTGCACCGGGAAGCGGTGCTCACTCGGCCGTCGTGCTACTTCAAAGCCGGCGCTAGTGAGAGGTCACCTCCGCTCTGGTCGGGCAATAATGCGGCACTGACGCTCCAGAGCGACGCTGACCCTTTCACGCGGGAAGCGCGCGCCAGCAAGGGAGGGGGTTTGGGTCGGCCAGGGCGGTCAGACGCGGGCGTGGTGGTGGTATTGATTTTGAACCGTTTCAGGTGTAGTACTGGTAGTTTGCAAAACTACTCAATTATTGCACTCAGTTTCCTAAAGAAATTGTGCTAAAAAACATTACTTGCAATGCATGCATGCGTGACCAATATAAAGACCAATAAAAAACTAGTACATGCATGCAACGATTTAATGGACATTGTAATCTCAACATGTGATGGGGAGCTCTAAATTTGAATGTGAAACTTATAAAAACAAAAAATTCAAAACAAATAAACTGGAAGAGAGGGAGTATACCATAGGATGTGTCCCATACGAAACAAGTCCCCTGGTTTGTCACCGCGAAGATGCGGTTAGAAAGGAGCACAGCGTCTTCGTACTCGTACGGCAACAAATCGGCCGCAGACAGCATGCATGGTCCACCTTTGACTGCCATGTGCAGGGTTCGTGAAAACAATCGCGATGTCGAACACCGCGATGAGAGTGTAATTTTGGTTGGTGGACGACCTTATCGGGGATTTCGGGATTGCTATCTTCTTCAATCTCACCGTGGTTCTATCATACCAATTCAGGCGGTGGCCCGTTGCATGGCCGATCCCAATGTTGGACAAAGGTTCTACGGGAACGGTGTCACCATTGTAAAGGTTGTGCAAATTGATGTTGGTACCCTCCCGTACATATGCAAGCCAATCTCCACTGGCACCAAGCCTAACCTGTGAAACAATGGGCAGCGGGGGAATTAGGAAATAGACACGGAAGTAGTCTTTTGAATGCATTTACTACGTGATCAAACTCATCACTTACCTGCTCATCGGACAAAATCCCAGTGCCCCTCAACGTCGGCATCTCAAGGGGCGTCAACTTGCAACTACGGCCACGCCGCGCTAGAGAGACCCCCAAGGAAACATCCTCGTGCGTTGCACATAACATCAAGATGCATTTGTAGTTTATCTTGTGAGAGAAAAGGATGAACGAGGGAAGGCCTTATTTGCAAATGTGGAGAGGGGTGTGGGTATCTTTTTTTGCAAAATTACCATAGTTTTCTTCCTATCCGTTAGATATAAATCGGACAGCCTATATTGCAGGATGGCAGGCACACCATCATCACCAACTCTGTTTTTTATAAGAATAGTAGAGTAGTAGAAGTAGTAGAAGAGAGATAGAGATAGATTGATTGATTATTATTATTATAAGAGTAGAGATAGAGATTTGGGAGCTGGAGGGCGGTTCGTTCTATGGCACGTTCGCGTCCATCCACTAGCCCGGAATTAAAGCACGCACGACATTTACAGCGACTGGGATTAGTTGTTTGCCGGGCGCATGGACCAACGCGGACTAGCGGACCTGGTCGCCCTTTTTCGAGCATGCCTTCAACAAGTACGTGCGTGACATGTGTGCATGAAAATCTTGCATGACCAAACCGTGCGAAGCGGAGCGGTAGGCTGTCGAACTAGAACCTACTTGGTGCAGCCATGTCATCCACACGCAACCTAAAGGCCAATTCATATTCCACTGGACTATACTGTACAAATATGCATTGTTAGGCATGAACGTTCCTTGGAGGTCGTGCTGCAACTGGCGTACTCCACAGCCCGCTTCCCTTCTCATTCCTCTTCCACTGCCCGCGCACGTCCACGGGAATCGACCGGTCAACCCTTATATAGGAGTGTTAACACAAAAGGATACATGCATGACCACTAAAATTTCCTTTCTCTTATCTCTATGAAAGGGGGGGGGGGGGGGGGGGGGGGGGGGGGGGGGGGGGGGGGGGGGGGGGGGGGGGGGGGGGGGGGGGGGGGGGGGGGGGGGGGGGGGGGGGGGGGGGGGGGGGGGGGGGGGGGGGGGGGGGGGGGGGGGGGGGGGGGGGGGGGGGGGGGGGGGGGGGGGGGGGGGGGGGGGGGGGGGGGGGGGGGGGGGGGGGGGGGGGGGGGGGGGGGGGGGGGGGGGGGGGGGGGGGGGGGGGGGGGGGGGGGGGGGGGGGGGGGGGGGGGGGGGGGGGGGGGGGGGGGGGGGGGGGGGGGGGGGGGGGGGGGGGGGGGGGGGGGGGGGGGGGGGGGGGGGGGGGGGGGTGGGCGGGTGGGTGCACGCGCGCACGCGTGTGTGTGTGTGTGAAGTGGAGTCTTCGGTGGTGAAATTAATTTAAGTGTGTGTGGCTTCATCGTAGAGAGGTGATGTGTATGGTAGAGGCCACCAACGAGGGGGTGCGAGAGAGAAGAGGCCCGTAGAGAGGGAAGAGAAGGTGTGTGCGCGTGAAAGGAGTCGACATCGAGAGCACGTGTTTGTTCGAGAGACACCAAGGAAGACTACTATATATCAATGGTGCATGTAGGCGGGAATTAAATGAAGGGATGGTCTTATTGGTTTCGGGGATATAGGGGAAGAGTGAGAGAGGGGGTAGCTAGAAGGAGATTGTTAAGTGTGAGTGTGTGTTTTACCCATCCAGGCGGAAGTTATGTGCACACAAGAAGAGAATGATTCAATGTGGGGTTACGGCTTAGGGTAATTAACTACGTATGGAGACATAGGAGACCTTGAATGTGCATGTGCGAGAGGTATATATGTATATGTGGGATGTGTGTGTGTGTGTGCGTGTGCATGATCGAGATAAAAGAAAGAAGACATAAGTCATAAGATCAACGACATGGGAGAGACGGATCGGTATGACAATATGCATGCATGTGAGAGTGCAGGGAAGAAGGCCTGATAATTTGACATGTGTTTTTGTCTTTAAGAGATAGTGGCATGGGCTGGAGCATGCATCTATGGCGAGCAGAGGGAGCGAGACACAACGACTGTGCAAAAGAGATCAACCTATAGATGCATGTATGGAGAGACAGATATAGTGTGCGTGATAGGAAGCAAGAGTGCATGCGAGAAAGAAATGTTGACGGAGAAACAACAGATATATAGAGAGATAGAGATGCTAGCTAGACGGACATTGGCTAGTTTGAGTGTTGGAGATGACCGCCGAGTGGTTCAGAGGGTGAAGTTATGTGTGTGTGAGAGAAAGATAAAAAGAGGGCACATGACTGCATGTAGAGAGAAACATATATAGTGTGCGTGATAGGAAGCAAGACTGAGGGCGAGAAACAAGGTTGATGGAGAAACAGATAAATAGAAAGATAAAGATGCTAGCTAGTGTGTGTGTTAGAGATAAGAGTCGAGTGGATCAGAAGGCTGAGTCATGTGTGTGGGTGTGAGAGAGATAGAGAGAGGGTGCATGTGAGTCACATACAAACAAATATCAGAGAGAAATGAGATCCCGAGAGACGAAGTTTTGTGTCTGCGAGAGAGAAAGATATTTCACAACAAGAGTGATAGCTAGAGAGACATATCAGGGAACGCGAGATATCTCTAGGGAGAGAGAGTGTGTGTGTGAGCGACATACAAGAGAATGGTGGAGAGATATGAGACCCTGGGAGACAGAGTTTGTGTTTGTGTGTGAGAAAGAGATATTTAAGAGGAAGAGTCATAGCTTCTCATACCTAAGGAGCGCAAGACATCTCTGTGTGAGAGGGGGTGTGTGAGTGGCACACAGGGGAATAGTGAGAGAAATGAGACCCCGGGAGACGAAGTTTGTGTTCGTGTGAGAGAAAGAGATTTCACAGGGAGAATCATAGTTAGAGACACATAGCAGGGAGCAATATACTTAGAGAGAGATAGTGTGAAGGTCGAGGGAGAGAGTACCGTCAGTGTGTTATGAAGATAAAAGATCATTGTCAACATACAAGTAGCACGAGAGATACCTAAGAGACGATGAAGGCGTATAGGTCTAGAGAGATATATAAGCATGAGTGATAGCTATATGAGATGAATATCTGGATTAAAGGGGATTCAAATATTTAAACTAGAGATCACGACATCGATAATATCACAACGAAAATTGGTGCATCAAACCTGCATATTGATTTGAATTTGGGGACACGTGTAATGTTATATAGTTTATCAATATTAGTGATCCATAGATTCCTTAATTAGAGACAATGCATGATTTATATGCAATTAATGTCTAAACGGGATTACACTATATGTTGCGTGTGTGAAACACATTATACATGTTTGTGAAGTAAAAAAAAACCCGCATGAAACACACATTAATTGGAGACAGTTAGCGAGGAATGCACACATTGGTTTTCAACATAAAGTGGTTTCAAATATTTGAAAATCCAAATTAAGATGGATCCAGCCTTATGAATCTGAGATCATGCCATTTGTAAACCATATTTATGTATAAAGGGTGTTGTGCTTTTGAAAATATATATAAGAAATGATGTATATAGAATTTTATTCCAATCGAAAATGGATCCTACCCGAACAAAAATAGAATACAAACTCGATTCGAATTGAGTTGGCACAGTAAACGCGCACTCTTTCTCTGCAAATTTGGGGGGGGGGGGGGGGGGGGGGGGGGGGGGGGGGGGGGGGGGGGGGGGGGGGGGGGGGGGGGGGGGGGGGGGGGGGGGGGGGGGGGGGGGGGGGGGGGGGGGGGGGGGGGGGGGGGGGGGGGGGGGGGGGGGGGGGGGGGGGGGGGGGGGGGGGGGGGGGGGGGGGGGGGGGGGGGGGGGGGGGGGGGGGGGGGGGGGGGGGGGGGGGGGGGGGGGGGGGGGGGGGGGGGGGGGGGGGGGGGGGGGGGGGGGGGGGGGGGGGGGGGGGGGGGGGGGGGGGGGGGGGGGGGGGGGGGGGGGGGGGGGGGGGGGGGGGGGGGGGGGGGGGGGGGGGGGGGGGGGGGGGGGGGGGGGGGGGGGGGGGGGGGGGGGGGGGGGGGGGGGGGGGGGGGGGGGGGGGGGGGGGGGGGGGGGGGGGGGGGGGGGGGGGGGGGGGGGGGGGGGGGGGGGGGGGGGGGGGGGGGGGGGGGGGGGGGGGGGGGGGGGGGGGGGGGGGGGGGGGGGGGGGGGGGGGGGGGGGGGGGGGGGGGGGGGGGGGGGGGGGGGGGGGGGGGGGGGGGGGGGGGGGGGGGGGGGGGGGGGGGGGGGGGGGGGGGGGGGGGGGGGGGGGGGGGGGGGGGGGGGGGGGGGGGGGGGGGGGGGGGGGGGGGGGGGGGGGGGGGGGGGGGGGGGGGGGGGGGGGGGGGGGGGGGGGGGGGGGGGGGGGGGGGGGGGGGGGGGGGGGGGGGGGGGGGGGGGGGGGGGGGGGGGGGGGGGGGGGGGGGGGGGGGGGGGGGGGGGGGGGGGGGGGGGGGGGGGGGGGGGGGGGGGGGGGGGGGGGGGGGGGGGGGGGGGGGGGGGGGGGGGGGGGGGGGGGGGGGGGGGGGGGGGGGGGGGGGGGGGGGGGGGGGGGGGGGGGGGGGGGGGGGGGGGGGGGGGGGGGGGGGGGGGGGGGGGGGGGGGGGGGGGGGGGGGGGGGGGGGGGGGGGGGGGGGGGGGGGGGGGGGGGGGGGGGGGGGGGGGGGGGGGGGGGGGGGGGGGGGGGGGGGGGGGGGGGGGGGGGGGGGGGGGGGGGGGGGGGGGGGGGGGGGGGGGGGGGGGGGGGGGGGGGGGGGGGGGGGGGGGGGGGGGGGGGGGGGGGGGGGGGGGGGGGGGGGGGGGGGGGGGGGGGGGGGGGGGGATCATCATCGAACGTTAAGCGTGCGGACCCTACGGGTTTGAGAACTACGTTAAACGTAGACACGACCGAGACACATCTCCGGTCAATAACCAATAGCGGAACCTAGATGCTCGTATTGGCTCCTACATATTCTACGAAGATCTTTATCGGTCAAACCGCATAACAACATACGTTGTTCCCTTTGTCATCGGTATGTTACTTGCCCGAGATTCGATCCTCGGTATCATCATACCTAGTTCAATCTCATTACTGGCAAGTCTCTGTACTCGTTCCGTAATGCATCATCCCGCAACTAACTCATTAGTCACATTGCTTGCAAGGCTTATAGTGATGTGCATTACCGAGAAGGCCCAGAGATACCTCTCCGATACACAGAGTGACAAATCCTAATCTCGATCTATGCCAACCCAACAAACACCTTCGGAGACACCTGTAGAGCATCTTTATAATCACCCAGTTACGTTGTGACATTTGATAGCACACAAGGTGTTCCTCCGGTATTCGGGAGTTGCATAATCTCATAGTCTGAGGAACATGTATAAGTCATGAAGAAAGCAGTAGCAATGAAACTGTAACGATCATAATGCTAAGCTAACGAATGGGTCTTGTCCATCACATCATTCTCCTAATGATGTGATCATGTTCATCAAATGAAAACACATGTCTATGGTTAGGAAACATAACCATCTTTGATAAACGAGCTAGTCAAGTACAGGCATACTAGGGACACTTTGTTTTGTCTATGTATTCACACATGTACTAAGTTTCTGGTTAATACAATTCTAGCATGAATAATAAACATTTATCATGAAATAAGGAAATAAATATAACTTTATTATTGCCTCTAGGGCATATTTCCTTCAGTCTCCCACTTGCACTAGAGTCAATAATCTAGTTCACATCGCCATGTGATTTAACACCAATAGTTCACATCACCATGTGATTAGTTCACATCGCCATGTGACTAATACCCAAAGGGTTTAACTAGAGTCAATAATCTAGTTCACATCGCTATGTGATTAACACCCAAAGAGTGATCATGTTTTGCTTGTGAGAGAAATTTTGTCTACGGGTCTGCAACATTTAGATCCGTATGTATTTTGCAAATTTCTATGTCTACAATACTCTGCACAGAGCTACTCTAGCTAATTGCTCCCACTTTCAGTATGTATCCAGATTGAGACTTAGAGTCATCCGGATCGGTGTCAAAACTTGCATCGACGTAACCCTTTACGACAAACTTTTTGTCACCTCCATAACCGAGAAACATATCCTTATTCTACTAAGGATAATTTTGACCATTGTCCAGTGATCTACTTCTACTCCCTTGCCAAACTCAGGGCAGGGTATACAATAGGTCTGGTACACAGCATGACATACTTTATAGAACCTATGGCTAAGGCATAGGGAATGAATTTCATTCTCTCTCTATCTTCTGCCGTGGTCGGTCTTTTAAGTCTTACTCAACTTCACACTTTGCAACACAGGCAAGAACTCTTTCTTTGACTGTTCCATTTTGAACTACTTCAAAAACTTGTCAAGGTATGTACTCATTGAAAAAACTTATCAAGCATCTTGATCTATCTCTATAGATCTTGATGCTCAATATGTAAGCAGCTTCACCGAGGTCTTTCTTTGAAAAACTCCTTTCAAACACTCCTTTATGCTTTCCAGAAAATTCTACACAATTTCCGATCAACAATATGTCATTCACATATACTTATCAGAAAGGCTGTAGTGCTCCCACTCACTTTCTTGTAAATACAGGCTTCACCGCAAGTCTGTATAAATCTATATGCTTTGATCAACTCATCAAAGCGTATATTCCAACTCTGAGATGCTTGCACCAGTCCATAGATGGATCGCTGGAGCTTGCACATTTTTATTTGCACCTTTAGGATTGAAAAAACCTTCTGGTTGCATCATATACAACTCTTCTTTAATAAATCCATTAAGGAGTGCAGTTTTGTTATCCATTTGCCAGATTTCATAAAATGCGGCAATTTCTAACATGATTCGGACAGACTTAAGCATCGCTACGAGTGAGAAAATCTCATCGTAGTCAACACCTTGAACTTGTCGAAAACCTTTCACAACAAGTTGAGCTTTGTAGATAGTAGCACTACCATCAGCGTCCGTCTTCCTCTTGAAGATCCATTTATTCTCAATGGCTCATCGATCATCGGGCAAGTCAATCAAAGTCCACACTTTGTTCTCATACATGGATCCTATCTCAGATTTCATGGCCTCAAGCCATTTCGCGGAATCTGGGCTCATCATCGCTTCCACATAGTTCATAGGTTCGTCATGGTCAAGTAACATGACCTCCAGAACAGGATTACTGTACCACTCTGGAGCAGACCTTACTCTGGCTGACCTATGAGGTTCAGTAGAAACTTGATCTAAAGTTTGATGATCATCATCATTAACTTCCTCACTAATTGGTGTATGCATCACTAGAACTGATTTCTGTGATGAACTTCTTTCCAATTCGGGAGCAGGTACAATTATCTCATCAAGTTCTACTTTCCTCCCACTCACATCTTTCGAGAGAAACTCCTTCTCTAGAAAGGATCCATTCTTAGCAACGAATATCTTGCCTTTGGATCTATGATAGAAGGTGTACCCAACAATTTCTTTTTGGGTATCCTATGAAGACGCATTTCTCCGATTTGGGTTCAAGCTTATCAGTTTGAAACTTTTTCACATAAGTATCGCAACCCCAAACTTTAAGAAATAACAGCTTTGGTTTCTTGCCAAACCATAGTTCATACGGTGTCATCTCAATGGATTTAGATGGTGCCCTATTGAACGAGAATGCAGCTATCTCTAATGCATAACCCCAAAAACGATAGTGGTAAATTGGTAAGAGACATCATAGATCGCACCATATCTAATAAAGTACGGTTACGACGTTCGGACACACCATTACGCTGTGGTGTTCCAGGTGGCGTGAGTTGCGAGACTTATTCCACATTGTTTAAAATGAAGACCAAACTCGTAACTCAAATATTCGCCTCCGCGATCAGATCGTAGAAACTTTATTTTCTTGTTACGATGATTTTCCACTTCACTCTAAAATTCTTTGAACTTTTCAAATGTTTCAGACTTATGTTTCATCAAGTAGATATACCCTTATCTGCTCAAATCATCTGTGAAGGTTAGAAAATAACGATACCCGCCGCGAGCCTCAACACTCGTCGGACCGCATACATCAGTATGTATTATTTCCAATAAGTCAGTTGTTCGCTCCATTGTTCCGGAGAACGGAGTCTTAGTAATCTTTCCCATGAGGCATGGTTCGCAAGCATCAAGTGATTCATAATCAAGTGATTCCAAAATCCCCTCGGCATGGAGTTTCTTCATGCGCTTTACACCAATATGACCTAAACGGCAGTGCCACAAATATGTTGCACTATCATTATCAACTTTGCATCTTTTGGCATCAATATTATGAATATGTGTATCACTACGATCGAGATTCAATAATCCATTCACCTTAGGTGTATGACCACAGAAAGTTTTATTCATGTAAACAGAATAACAATTATTCTTTGACTTAAATGAATAACCGTATTGCAATAAACATGATCCAATCATATTATGCTCAACGCAAAAACCAAATAACATTTATTTCAGGTTCAACACTAATCCCGAAGGTAAAGGGAGTGTGTGATGGTGATCTTATCAACCTTGGAATCACTCCCAACACACATCATCACCTCGCCCTTAACTAGTCTCTGTTTAATTTTGCAATTCCCGTTTCGAGTTACTACTCTTAGCAACTGAACCACTATCAAATACCAAGGGGTTGCTATAAACACTAGTAAAGTACACATCAATAACATGTATATCCAATATACCTTTTGTTCACTTTGCCATCCTTCTTATCCGCCAAATATTTGGGGTAGTTCCGCTTCTAATGACCATTCCCTTTGCAGTAGAAGCACTTAGTTTCAGGCTTAGGTCTAGCTTTGGGCTTCTTCATGGGAGTGGCAACTTGCTTGCCATTCTACTTGAAGTTCCCTTTATTTCCCTTGCCCTTTTACTTGAAACTAGGGGTCTTGTCAACCATCAACAATTGATGTTTTCTTGATTTCTACCATCGCCGATTTCTGCATCGCGAAGAGCTTGGGAATCATTTTCGTCATCCCTTGCATATTATAGTTCATCACAAAGTTCTAGTAACTTGGTGATAGTGACTACAGAATTCTGTCAATCACTATCTTATCTGGAAGATTAACTCCCACTTGATTCAAGCGATTGCAGTACTCACACATTATGAGCACATGCTCACTAGCTGAGCTATTCTCCTCCATCTTGTAGGCAAAGTACTTTGTCAGAGGTCTCATACCTCTTAACACGGGCATGATTCTGAAATACCAATTTCAACTCTTGGAACATCTTATATGCTCTGTGGCATTCAAAACGTTTTTGAAGTCCCGGTTCTAAGTCGTAAAGCATGGTGCACTAAACAATCAAGTAGTCATCATATCGAGCTTTGCCAAATGTTCATAATGTCTGCATTTGCTCCTACAATAGGTCCGTCACCTAGCAGTGCATCAAGGACATAATTCTTCTGTGCAGCAATGAGGATAATCCTCAGATCACGGACCTAGTCCGCATCATTGCTACTATCATCTTTCAACATAGTTTTTCTCTAGGAACATATCAAAAATAAACGGGGAGCTACATCGCGAGCTATTAATCTACAACATAGATATGCTAATACTATCAGGACTAAGTTCATGATAAATTAACGTTCAATTAATCATATTACTTAAGAACTCCCACTTAGATAGACATCCCTCTAATCATCTAAGTGATCATGTGATCCATATCAACTAAACCATGTCCGAACATCACGTGAGATGGAGTAGTTTTCAATGGTGAACATCACTATGTTGATCATATCTACTATATGATTCACGCTCGACCTTTCGGTCTCAGTGTTCCGAGGCCATATCTGCATATGCTAGGCTCGTCAAGTTTAACCCGAGTATTATGCATGTGCAAAACTGGCTTGCACCCGTTGTATGTGAACATAGAGCTTATCACACCCGATCATAACGTGGTGTCTCGGCATGACGAACTGTCGCAACGGTGCATACTCAGGGAGAACACTTATACCTTGAAATTTAGTGAGAGATCATCTTATAATGCTACCGCCGAACTAAGCAAAATAAGATGCATAAAGGATAAACATCACACGCAATCAATATAAGTGATATGATATGGCCATCATCATCTTGTGCCTTTGATCTCCATCTCCAAAGCGCCATCATGATCACCATCGTCACCGGCTTGACACCTTGATCTCCATCGTAGCATCGCAGTCGTCTCGCCAACTACTGCTTCTACGACTATCACTACCGCTTAGTGATAAAGTAAAGCAATTACATGGTGATTGCATTTCATACAATAAAGCGACAACCATATGGCTCCTGCCAGTTGCCGATAACTGTTACAAAACATGATCATCTCATACAACAATTTATATATCATCACGTCTTGACCATATCACATCACAGCAAGCCCTGCAAAAACAAGTTAGACATCCTCTACTTTGTTGTTGCAAGTTTTACATGGCTGCTACGGGCTTAGCAAGAACCGTTCTTACCTACGCATCAAAACCACAATGATTTTTCGTCAAGTGTGATGTTTTAACCTTCAACAAGGACCGGGCGTAGTCACACTCGATTCAACTAAAGCTGGAGAAACAGACACCCACTAGCCACCTGTGTGCGAAGCACGGCGGTAGAACCAGTCTCATGAACGCGGTCATGTAATGTCGGTCTGGGCCGCTTCATCCAACAATACCACCGAATCAAAGTATGACATGCTGGTAAGCAGTATGACTATTATCGCCCACAACTCTTTGTGTTCTACTCGTGCATATAAAATGTATGCATAGACTGGCTCGGATGCCACTGTTAGGGAACGAAGTAATTTCAAAAAAATTCCTACGATCACGCAAGATCTATCTAGGTGATGCATAGTAACGAGAGGGGAGAGTGTTGTCCACGTACCCTCGTAGACCATAAGCGGAAGCATTAAGTAACGCGGTTGATGTAGTCGAACGTCTTCGTGATCCAACCGATCAAGTACCGAACGCACGGCACCTCCGCGATCTGCACACGTTCAGCTCGGTGATGTCCCTCGTACTCTTGATCCAGCTGAGGCTGAGGGAGAGTTTCGTCAGCACGATGGCGTGGTGACGGTGATGATGAAGTTACCGGCGTAGGGCTTCGCCTAAGCACTGCAATGATATGACCGAGGTGGAAATTTGTGGAGGGGGGCACCGCACACGGCTAAGACAACTGCCAACTTCTGTGTCCTAGGGGTGCCCCCATCCCCCGTATATAAAGGAGCAAGGGGAGGGGGTCGGCGGCCTCATAGGGTGTGCCCCAAGGGGGGAATCCTACTCCTATTAGGAGTAGGTTCCCCCTTTCCTAGTCCAACTAGGAGGGGAAGGAAAGAGGAGGAGGGGAGAAGGAAAGAGGGGGCTGGCCCCCCAAGCCCTAAACCAATTCAGTTTGGGCCTAGGGCGGGCGCGCCCCACAGCTCCCTTGCTGCCCTCTATTTCCACTAAGGCCCATGAAGGCCCATTGACCCCCCCCCGGGGGGTTCCGGTAACTCCCCGGTACTCCGGTATTTATCCGGTGACCCCCGGAACCTTTCCGGTGTCCGAATATAACCTTCCAATATATCAATCTTTATGTCTCGACCATTTCGAGACTCCTCGTCATGTTCGTGATCTCATCCGGGACTCAAAACAACCTTCGGTACATCAAAATACATAAACTCATAATATCGATCATCATCGAACGTTAAGCGTGCGGACCCTACGGGTTCGAGAACTATGTAGACATGACCGAGACACATCTCCGGTCAATAACCAATAGCAGAACCTGGATGCTCATATTGGCTCCTACATATTCTACGAAGATCTTTATCGGTCAAACCGCATAACAACATACGTTGTTCCCTTTGTCATCGGTATGTTACTTGCCCGAGATTCGATCATCGGTATCATCGTACCTAGTTCAATCTCATTACTGGCAACACTCTGTACTCGTTCCATAATGCATCATCCCACAACTAACTCATTAGTCACATTGCTTGCAAGGCTTATAGTGATGTGCATTACCGAGAAGGCCCAGAGATACCTCTCCGATACACGGAGTGACAAATCCTAATCTTGATCTATGCCAACCCAACAAACACCTTCGGAGACACCTGTAGAGCATCTTTATAATCACCCAGTTACGTTGTGACATTTGATAGCACACAAGGTGTTCCTCCGGTATTCGGGAGTTGCATAATCTCATAGTCTGAGGAACATGTATAAGTCATGAAGAAAGCAGTAGCAATGAAACTGTAACGATCATAATGCTAAGCTAACGAATGGGTCTTGTCCATCACATCATTCTCCTAATGATGTGACCCCCTTCATCAAATGAAAACACATGTCTATGGTTAGGAAACATAACCATCTTTGATAAACGAGCTAGTCAAGTAGAGGCATACTAGGGACACTTTGTTTTGTCTATGTATTCACACATTTACTAATTTTCCGGTTAATACAATTCTAGCATGAATAATAAACATTTATCATGAAATAAGGAAATAAATAATAACTTTATTATTTCCTCTAGGGCATATTTCCTTCAGTTTCCCCATTCGTACTCCATGGGCGCCAAAACACCCTCTCCACCCCAGCCTCCTTCGTCCGCCATCCCATCCACCGCCGTCCTCCTCCACCATGCCGGAGCTGATACCCCAATGCCGTCGTCCATTACAAGAGATCGACCTCTCTCATCCACGGCTTCGGACCAGGATCCTTGCATCCCGTCCTTTCACTTCATCCCCGCCGTCGTCCACCTTGCCGGCGCCGCTCCTACGACCGTCTCATCCACCACGCCGAGATATTTCCCCCGCCGCCACCGTCTACCCTCCTAGATCTGCTTCCACGCCGCTGAAAGCCATCGCTACCATAGCACCGTCAAATTCTCAGCAGCTGCATACACGGCGCCGCACCAGAGGTGGTACTGTTTCGTATCTGCTCAACTTATTTATAGCGGCAAGAAAATAGATTGCCACTGCTTTACTGTGCTTTCTTGTCCATCACTTACTTGTTAGTTGAAAGAAAACATTGGTTGCGAATTTGTCCAATTTGCACCTTCAGATCCGCCATGGCACGCTCAACACTATACTCGCAATGCTTACGGTTTTCCCCTTTTATATTCCACACTAGTTAAATGACAATAGACTAAATTTCAAAATTGGGTCAGTATTTTTGAGAGCTTGCCGGAGTTCGCCAGAGGGAAGTAAGGGGCTCGAGTGGGGACGGTGGTTCTGGGGGTCGGTGGCCTGGTGGTGGTGGGGCCTCGCCAAACGAGGAAAACTCAACGCGGGTGGGGGCGTCGAGGGTGGGGTGTGGGGGTGGCAGAGGAACACAGGCGGTGGGGGCGGTTCAGGGTAGGGCGAGGGGGGGTCGGGGCCGGTGGTTCGACCGGCGGCCCGTGCGGTGTTCTGTAGGGGAAGAATCAGAGACGAGGAAGAAGAAGGGTTGGGAGATATAGGATCTTCATCCAACCGCCTGAAATGGTCGACTGACCCAAATAACGAAAGTCAGGTGACTCGCATGTAGACATTCCCATATATTCAATACTATTATCGTAGGTGCTTCGAGACGTACGTGCAAGCAGTGCTCCTCAACCCATCAAGCTAAACAACATGCCACTCATAATTCCAAACTTAGTTGCTCAAATATGAATCTGATATGATGCTAACATGTACTAAAACAGAGAATGTTTAATTGGTCAGTTAATGTTCCTACTTTACTTTCGAAAAGCACATGCGCCACATATAGAGGGACAGCAGGGAGTTGCATTCTTTATGCGCTCTGGTTCATCATGTGTGGCCAACCAACATTTTATTATCCAAAATCTGCTTGCTCTTCTTTAGCATGCTCCTCTTCTGTTCTTCCTTTGTAAGCACTCTCTCCATACCTAAATATAAGTCTTTGTAGAGATTCCTCCATGGACAACATATGGAGCAAAATGAGTGAATCTACACTCTAAAATGTATCTATATACATCCGTATGTGATCCATAGCGGAATCTCTACAAAGATTTGTATTTAGGAACACAGGGAGTATAATAGTTGTACAATATGTTCTTTGTAGTGAAGAGGAGCAGGGACATTCGCAGTGTACAGGTCTATTCGGTCGCTTGTCATGGACGCTTTCAACTCTTCGTGTTGGTCTTCATGTCGATTGTCATGGACGCTTTCAACTCTTCGTGTTCGATTGTATGTGTCACCTTTGAGAGTTAGACTGATAGTAACAGTACTGCGCCTTCAGTTATAGAGAGCTGGTATGCGAAGCCTTTCTAGCCGTATCGGCAATACTAGCACATATATTCCAGCAAGTTCCACTTTCCTGATTTTACTCCTGATGCTTAGGGTTTTCCCATTATATCTACACTACGATCTGCGTAGGTGCTTTGTGTCCTACTAGCAGCTGTCCACCCTTTAAAGCTAAATAACACACCAATCATACATTCTAAGGTTCTTCAAATACGAATGTGATATGATACTGACATTAGCTAACAGACACACATTTAATTGGTTAGCTAGTGCTCCCACTTGAGTTTCCAAATGAATGTGGCCACATATAGAGAGACATCATGGAATTGCATTTCTTTGGCCGCTCTGATTCATCACGGGTGGGCAACCAACATTGTATAGAAAGAAGGGGAATCTCAATAATATGCTTCCCTTTCTATTCTTTAACATGTTCCTCTTCTGTTCTTCTTTAGTAAGTACAGTATGTTCCTTGTCGGGAAGGGGAGCAGGGACATCTGCAGTCGACAGCTCTATTGGGCCGGTTCTGCTACATGATTTCGCACTTCGAGTTGGTCTACCATAATATCCCGGAATTGGTGGGAGCCACGCGGTCTTTGATAGACTAAACTGATAGTAACAGCTGTGCGCCTTCAGATGAATAGAGCTGGCCTGTAGGTGATCGATAGGCTGCATATTAGTAGCGGCAAAACCCTGTGTTTTCCAGCCAGTTCTGCTTTCCCGATTTATTTATGGTGGTTATGGTGTACCCCTATTATCTACACTACGATCTGCCTACTGGCTCTGCGCTCTCATTATCATGGTTTGGCAATAAACTTTCTATACAGTATATTATGAACCTATCATCTGCCAACTATCCTTACATCTGGAGCTCCCAATAGGGAGCCTATTTTTGTGTGTAGTTGTGCCGGATTATATTAATCTACTCACCATATTACAGCACACATGGGCTCTCTCATCAAAATCCAGTGATAACACACAAGGGTTTATAGGGAGCCCCTATTATATTACAATATCCTCTGCATTACAAAGATAATCTCACTACTATTTCTGTTTTCATGCTTTTCAGATATTGTACATAATCACAATGAATATAAGAATGCGCACATCAGAAGAATATTGCGGAACAGTTCAATGGGTAACAAACTTGGCATCAAGGGATTGAGGTCCATTGTGGATGCAATGAAACCCACATGCCCCCGACCTATAGATTCGTATTCAGAATATGATCCTAATGACTATTCTGAGCTCAAGGAGTCAAAGGCAGATGGCCTATCCTGTTCACCCAATAAGGTGCCCGTTCTAATTTGGCAAGGTTTTATTGGTTGCACATATCTTGCATAAGGTGT
The DNA here is from genome assembly GCA_036873465.1 of Thinopyrum obtusiflorum. NCBI lineage: Eukaryota > Viridiplantae > Streptophyta > Magnoliopsida > Poales > Poaceae > Thinopyrum > Thinopyrum obtusiflorum. Next base: position 83,041 of record JAAAWM010011795.1, on the reverse strand, counting down.
CTTGCATTTCTTTTGCTTTGTTGCACCGCCGTCTGCTTAGTTTACTCATGATATATGTGAAGATGCCATGCACATCCATTATCAACACCTATTCCATCTGTTGTCATACCATGTTTTTCCATTCAAATGATGTTCTTGTGTTTGAGACATCCAAAAGGAAGAGGGTGATTGCAGAACCTGAAGGAGTAAAATCAAAGTCCTTGAAAAAGGTGGTGCTACCAGAGAAATCACATAGCACCCAACGTATATTGGCGATAGAACGAGTGCCGCAAAACCTAGGATATCGCAACTATGCTGGTCGCTGCTTTGCTCTGGTGAGTACCTATTGTCCTATTGCTGTCCTTACATTCATACCTGGTGGATTATGTGACATCATTGTGCATTATAGCTTGCTTATCTACTATTCGCTCCAAATTATCAGATCTATATTAATGCTTAAATTAATGTAGAATAAACCCAATTCTTATGAAGAAATTTAGTTCTGCATTGTTCTTGTAAGTATCTGATGTCCTTCATCACTGTAGTTATATTTGTCAGCTAGTTCTTCATGTGCACTTTGCAGTTTATTTTCCCTTGTCCTCCATTTTCTACACATCAGATCTACATTTACTCTTGCCAAAATATTGAATAAAACCAATGTTACTAAAGAAGTTTAGCTCCGCATTGCTCTTGTCAGTGCCTTTTTCCTGTATGCTGCATTTACATTTGTACTCTGCATCTTAAGTTAAATAATCGCCATTTGTTCCTATATTTTCACTTCTATATTTACTCTTAACAAAATGTAGACTAAAGCCAATGCTCTTGAAGAAGAGTGTGCGGTAAACTTCTTGAATTGCCCCCATCAATATGGACAAAGGCTTTATAGAGCCTGTCTTCACTACTAATGTAAGTTTGTCCTCCTCGAGCCTTCAAACTTTGTTGTGTATATTTGGATAGCTATGAGTGCAAATGTTGTTTATTTTTGTTGTCTGCATCAAATTGCTTGTTCAAAGTTTATAAAGAAGAAGTACATAAACATAAGTTTGTCCTTCTCAATTTCAGTCTTTAGTTGTACAACCTAGTTCCTTATTCATACAATGTAAATTAAACTAAATATAGCAAGTTATCTTCTTTAGCACTATGTGTATGCTTTTGTTCTTGATCTGTAATCCAGTGGTGTGGTGAAACTACCAACAACAACACAATGCCGTATCCTGCTATGTCTCAACTATGAACAATGCCATATTATATTAATGTTATTTAAATCGTGTCTCTTTATTTACCAATCTGAAATGGTATAAACTGACAGTACACTCACCATTCATGCTTATACGTTGTTTAGAACTACATGTATGCTTGTGTTCTTGATCTGTAATCCAGTGGTCAGGTGAAGCTGGCCGCTCCTGCACAATGCCATTTCCTCCCGTCTTAACTATGAACAATGACTATTATGTTAATGCTATTTTAAACTGTGTCTCTTTATTTCTGACAAAGAAATGAGATGAATTGATAGCGCTGATGCTTATACATGCAAAACATGTTATCTACCTACTTGTTTCTCTTTCAGGGAGACATCACTGCTGTAGGAAGAACTGCCACAATGATAGTGAGACGAACCCATTGTTTGTCCCTCTAACATATATTCCAGAGAAGAAGGCAACACATCTTGAGGTTAGGGATACAACCACAAAGTCATATCTTGATGTAGTGTCGAACTTACTCAGTGACACAAGCTCGATGAAGTTGCCGCCTGAATCTGTTTGACTTCTTCAGTCTGAAATTCAAGCAGAAAGACATGCTTCCACTCAAATCCGACTGGAACTCCAATCTCTATGCAAGATTAACCGTAAGTACAGGACATCTATTGATGCTATGCAGCTTAAGTTGGTGGATATAACCGTCAAAGAAGTGCAGTCTCATCAGGTTGCTAAGCTGCTTCCGCTGCAGCTCCTGGGCCGGGCAAACCTTTCTTGAACTGTGTCGAAGTGCTGTTGGTTCTGTCTATTATTTTGTTGGCTTGTTAACTTCCACTGGTGGCGACCTGCCCAGTTTATGGAATATGTTGTCCGGTTGCCCTTTATTATCACTGGCCGCAAACTTTGATGCCCAGGGGATGTAATATGATGTAATTTCTTTGTTGTATAGTCTAGGTTTATTCTTCATCACGATGCTGTAATTTATTTGCTATTTCTGCTGTCGTCGCTCTGAGAAAAGATCGTAATCTTCGATCGGTGCGCAATGAGCCAATAGGTATTTTTATAAAATAATAATTTCTGTACTAAAACTGGCTGGTCGCCAATCGCTAGTACGGGCTGAACCGTGGGCCTACAATCATCTTGGGCCATTAGTTAGGTCTAGTCTTAATCTGGCCCACTATTAGTTTCGGGCCTTTGAAAGGCTGAGTAAATCGCTTGCCTTAATTGGGCCGGAAAATTAAATAGGCTTTTAAGAGATAGAAAACTAGATCCAGCCTTAATTGTGGCAAACAAATCACGGGCCGATAGCGTGCTGTAATATAAGTCGGCCCATTATTGGCCCATTCGGGTGACGGGCCATTAACAGGGTCAAATGTTTTTGGGCCTTGGCTGACCCAATTACATGACAGGCGGGAAGCAGGCTAGATGTATAATGGGCCTAAATTAGGTCCAACACTCTCAAGGGCCTTTAATAGGCCTATAGGCAGTTTGGGCTAGAATGTATCCACAAAGACTATGGGCCGTTAAGAGGCCGAAAGTAACTACGGACCATAGTTAGGCCCAGGTGCAACTCGGGCCTTTAAATGGCTGAAAGTGAAACCGGGCCGAAAGAGGCCCATATGTAGACAGGGCCGCTGACAGGCCGAAACTAATATTGGGCCGAACTGTTAAACGGGCCATTAAGAGGCCGAAGAGCAAATTAGGCCGCCAATGGGCCCAATGGCACAGTAGCTGCTAAAAGGGCCTTATCTGTTATGGGCCGTAATTTGGCCCAAGAAATGAAAGTCAGATAACGGGCTGGATCAGGTATAGACCGTAATTTGGCCCAAACTATTGCAGGCTGTTAATGGGCCGGATCTGATATGGGCCGTAAACTGGCCCAGAATATTGTAGTCATTTAACGGCCCGTATCTGATGTGGGCTATAATTTGGTCCAGAAAATGTTAGGCTCTTAACGGGATGGCCCATTAGATCTGACAAAATCTTGTGGGCTTGTTCCTGGACTGACTTTTAAACCTATATGGGCCTCTATTGGGCCGTCCCACGTGTCAACGTTTCATTGGCGATTCTTGTCAAATGGACGGTTGACATCTATCCCAACGCTGAGCCGACACGTGGATCGTCGATGAATGAGAATTTTACACGTGGAAAATCGCCATTGGTCTGGACTGTTAACGGGTTATCGGATCCAAACCGTAACCCGATAGCTTAACGGCGACCCATTACGGTGGATGCCACGTGTCGGTTACCCTTGACGAAAGCACTTCTATGACGCGCGATTTATCGTCATGGAAGTGGACACTTCTGTGATGATAATTTTGGTAATGTCATGGAACACTTCTACGACAGCATAGGTATGACTATCTTGATTCTGTCATAAAATCGTCATGGATGTACATGCATGATAGAAAACGTGACCTACTGTGAGAAACACGTATCATCACGGAAGTGTTTTTTTTGGTAGTGCTACGTGCTACACCCCAGTAAAGCTCTGAGACAACCTTTCTATCTTTATCTCCTCCTGTTTAGCCCGTCATCAGCTCACCGACATGTGCTCGGTTGTCACCGTACACATGCACCACACATGGGTCTCGAATCGGATGGTTGCGAACGGTCCAGAAGGTTATCGGTCAATGGCGACGCTATTATGTAATACCGAAACACCCCGTGACAACTGCATCTCTTCACCATTAACTTTTGCTTCCCCATTTGTCGCCATGACCACCCCATCGACCATGCCTTGCCGTCCGAGCCCTCTTTTAGGACCATTCCATGGCGACACCGAGGAGGACCACACAGAGAGAGAGAGAGAGTTCTAGGAGAGGGCGTGGCACTACTCCGAGTGGTTGGAGGAGGACATGCGACGTAAAGTTGGATATGCCGTTGGCTGCTACTGTCTGATCGCCTCCCTGGACTACAACCACTGCATGTACGAGGTGGCGAAACAAAAAGCTAACACCGCACTCATGTCGGCCTCAGGGATGTCGCCTATGCTCGCATCGACAACACACATGCCTTCCTCGACCAAGCGATCAAGGAAGCCTCGCCCGATTGCGAGGTCACTTCCCAGAAGAGGAGGACCTTGTAGTACATATTTCTTGTAAATTGGGAAATGCTTTGGTTTTTCTCGATTCAAATGTGGACATGTTGATCGATGCATGCTTGCATGTGTTATGCACTAGTGAGTCCACAAAGTTTGTAGTGATCAATCATCTGCCTTGTGCACTCTACTTTAAAATTTTGAAAGGATAATAGACAAACCATATCATGGTATCATGAAGTCTTGTTATGTCACATATCATTTGCTAAATAAACACGAACTAGTTTCTGATATGTTTCCTCGTAAATTGGTTTGAATCTAGACATGTCGATTCACACATGTTTTTTAGATGACCGACACATGTTTTGGTTTCATGGAGAAAGTACTGAAAATCCAAAGTATTTTTATGAAACCAGAAATTTTGGCTAGACAGTTGAAAAAATTGTAAATAGTAGATGTGAAAAAGTTGCATGCGGGTGTGAAACCAGGAAAAAGGAGTAGATAGTAAATTCCTGGAACGCGTATCATCTCCCGCAACTATCTCCTCGGCACTCCCACACCCTTCCAGATTCTGGCCGACTATAAGTACCGCGCTGCCCACGGCGATGGGCACAATAGTCACATTCATCTCGTACCTGTCCTTGTGCTCGCCCTCATCCCTTCCAAACTCCTGTGCCTGCCATGACGCCGTCGATCCCTTCCCAATGCGGCTCACTGCCCCACACGATGGAGGACGCATCCCCACAACAGCCAGCAGGACGCACCATCGCACAAAGGACAATGCCTCACCACCCATAGACGAGGACACCGAGTGAATAGCCAACAATGACATCACCTGAGTGCCTGCCCCAATGAGGAGAAGCTACGAAAATAAATGCATGTCACACTGTGAGAGGCATTACCGACAGCCATGCACATCGAGAGACAGGCATCCATGAAGGCCGACGTGGAGGAGCGAGCCGCGCATCAGGCGGCTTGGGAGGCCCACGTGGCCACCGACAGAGAAATGGAAGCAGGATGCTCATGCCATGGCCGAGAGGGCGGAGGAAGACGCCAAATGGATGGCCATGAATGCTAAAGGGTCCATGTGACTCATCTACGCCTAGAAGTACAAAGATCGGGTGTATGCTGCCTGCGAGGAAGAGTACCTATGAGCGCCAGATTACTTGACTAGTGGGTTTGCGCTGGCGCGTCAGTGACACACTAATAAGAACCTCGCCAAATGCGAGGCAGAGGAGAAGGAGCTCCCCAAATGTTGTGAGAAGAGGCCACACACTAGGGAAATCGTCGAATAATGATGAGAAGGAACTCATCACTACAAAAAAAGACACATCCGTGACATTTTGGGCTGAACGCAATTTTTTCTGTCATGCTTATGACACTTCTATGATGATAATTGTGACAAAACCCGGTATCATCATAGATGTGGTGGGCTGCTACTTCTATGACAAAAAATCATGACAGAAAATGGGCTTTTCGTCCTGGGCGGGCCGGAGATGCTGTTGCATGACATTCTTTGGGCCGTCCATGACGGAAAAAATCATAGTAGAAGCGAGGGCGAGGAAAATATCACGGAGTTCCCGGTTACGGTGGGTGGTCGGGGCCGAGCGATGCATTGTGTTTTGCGTGTTTCTCTCATGTACGCGCGTGTGTGTGATGCGTTGGCTAACTGAACCCGGAGCGATCGCACGTTACTGAACTCGAGCAATGGATCCCTTGGCTGTTAACTGAACCCGAGCAATTCATTCCCTGCTGACTGAACCTGAGCAATTCCTTCGCTGCTGCTACTAACTGAAACAGAGCGATCGATCACTGATGCTGCTTACTGAAGCCGATCGAGCCCCCGTGTGAAACGTAGCCAGCAGGTGTTGGGTTGCCTCTTGATGAACAGTGACTGTTGCTACCGTGCGTGTGGTACGTAGAACGAGTCGAGACGTGGTGAGTCGAGCCGGTTGGTTGGCTGTGGATGAACAGTTCCCGGTGGGGGTTGGATGAACAGGACCCCGTGGTAGTAGGCCGTTGCCGCTGGATGAACAGGTTCCCGAGGAGGCCGCCGCACCCCAGCCAGTTGGGGTAGATGAATAGGACCCCGTGGAGGCTCTATGAACAGCAGCCGGTGGAGGCTGGATGAATAGTAGCCGTGGATGAACAGTAGCCCGTGGAGGCTAGAGCGAGGCAGTAGACGGTGGATGAATAGGACCTCATTTCGATCGTAGGAGCTCCAACACAAGTCCGCTTCCTCCGTTTTGTGGTACGCCACACCCCTCCCGATCAACAGGACCCCATTTCGACCGTAGGCACTCGAACACAAGTCCGTTTCCACCGTTTTGCGGTACGCCAGACCCCACCCGATTAATAGGATCCCGTTTCGACCGTGGCCGATCGAACAGAAGGCCGTTTCCTCTGTTCTGCGGTACACTAGACCCCGTTTCGGCTGTTCCATCCAAGCCGGTTGGCTCCTGTTGAACAGGACACATTCCGACCAAGTCGGTTGCCTCCCGATGAATAGGACATTGTTTCTCCGTTCCGACCCAGCTGGTTCGCTGCCCGATGAACAGGACGCCGTTGCTGCCGTCTGTTGCCTCTCCATGTACACAAGCCCTGGCCGTCCGTATATACGCGCGAGTACGCGCTCGAGACCCCGCCTGTATGTACGTACGTGGCCGTATTTTTTGCCCTGTTGCTGTACGTATGTGTATAGGACTTAGACGGGACCGCGTGAACTGCTATGTCAGGTGCTCTACAACGACACGTGCCGCTACTTGCTCGGCCACGGTTCATACTTGCAGAGAGACCAACCGACCAGTATGTACGTACACGTTCGCGACCAGACAGACAACGCTACGTACGCTTTGACCGGGTGGGTCCCAGCGGTCAGGGAGGATAAGGACGCACTTCCTTGCATGCGAAGATATAGCTGGTCGGTCCCAGCTGTCAGGGGGAGGAATCATTTTTATTTTGCGAGTAATAAGGAGGCACTTCCTTGTGTTCGAAGATGTAGCTGGTGGGTCCAGCTGTCAGCCTCACCGCCTAAAGTTCTCTTCCGATGGTTGTCCTTCGCTGTCCACGCTGCGCCGAGAGCACCAAGGCGGTGGACGACGGCGAGGCCTAGGAAGGGAACAATGTGGAGCCGGGGAAGACGCGGCAGTGGATGCCCACGCGGAGGGGAGTATGTGGGTTGACTGCTTCGGCTGCGGTGTGAGGCTGCCATCATCGGATAATAACAGGAGGTGTGGGTGAGTATAGAGGGTTGGCATGGCCAGCGGTGGTAGCACAGCCGGACACGGGAGGCAGGAGCAGGCGGCACAGCCAGCTCTGGTTTGGGCGGCTGGAGCAAGAAAACCAGAGGTTGAAGAAGCACGACGGACGTTGGATGGACATCGTACGGTCACTGCAGCTAGAATCGTTTATATTGACTAAGTTGACAAAGCCCTTGGTACGCGTCAACTTAGTAGGCCCACAGGCCAGCCTTCGAAACGGTGCGCCCCAGATGTCAGGGGGAGGAATCATTTTTTGGGCAGCTGAAGCAAGAATATCCGAGATTGAAGAGGAAGCACGGCATCCGTTGGATGGACATCCAACGGCCACTGCTGCTAGAACCGTGTGTTGACTATAAGTTGACGAAGCCTTGCGTACGCGTCAACTTAGTAGGCCCATAAGTGTGTGGCAGAGAACATATAGCCCATTTGCGATTTGTAAGAATGTACAACCCATTTTTGAATTCTAATGGAATTTACTACAGCCCGTTTACAGTTTGTTAAAGTACAACCCATTTTCTAGCTAGGACAACGATTAATAATTTCAACCAACCGCTCAGAACGGAATTCAATAAAATTCCCACATTTTGATGGGATCCAAAATATTTTTATCCCAAAATAAATATAATTTCAAAATAAATTTATATTATGTAAAAATCCAATGAAATATTGCGCGCGTAACAAGTAATGAAATTAAAATTTTCAAAATCCTAAAATAATATATTTTTTAACTAATTACGTGTTTGGTGCATTTTTTTAGAGTTACAGCCAAGTTTTATAATTACATCCCATTTATTTATTTCTTAATGCCCATTTTCTTGTTAAGCCTAATGCATCCCTCCTAGGAAAGATTTGTAGCCCAACGGGGCGGGGAATAACAAGTTGACCTGGGCTGGGTATTCCTCAAAAAGAAGTATAGCTGGGCTAGCCATTTTCAGCTTGAAAAAAATAATATCTGGGCTGGGCTAGCCCAGCTATACCTTAGGGCCTGGGCTAAATGGGCCACAGTCGGCCCAGTTGATACCCTGCTCATCTGAACAACAACAAAACATCACTCAAGAAAAACTCTGCTCACACCTCAAAAACACAAATACTGTTCGAGCTGCTGGGTCCCAGCTATAGGCCGGTCCTTGTGCAATTCTCTCGTTTATTGACTATATAGGTTGACAATGGTGTGGGACCGTGATGTCAAGAAACCAGGAGGAAGCAAAAAAAATAGTTGTATATAATAAGGAGGCACTTGCGTACGTGCGGCTATGGCCCTGGTGGGTCCCCACTGTCATCCTCTCCAATTAAAGTCATCTCCTGATTCCTCATGTTTGTTGACCATGTTGACAACGTGAGACGGCGGCGCCACGGCGAGCGCAACAACTCGAAGGACGACAGAGAGGGCCTTGCATGTCCTACAGATGGTCTGATACAGCGCCCGCTGCTCATTTAGGAAGCCAGTATCATATGGCCACATGTCCGCGACGGCATTGTCATTCGCTTGTTCGCCGACGATTCGTCTTTCTGCCAGTCGGTGCTCGTTGAGGAGACAGAGGTTGCAGCATGGGTCCTCCTGCGCTGGTAGCTCTTCCGCCATTAGGGCGTCGAAGTGCGGCCGCACCTGCTCTATGGTGAACACGGCATGAACCGGCTTGGGCGGTGGCGCCGGCTCCTGGTCGGAAGCCACGTCCATCGTCTGATTGTCGTCGCTCAGCTCGGCGAGCTTGCTGGTGAGCCAGCATGTCTGGCTGCTGGACCAGACCGCTGCCAAGCATGAGTCTGACTGCCCTGGCCCACACAGACCGCCTCCCTCGCCCGCGCGCGCTTTTCACCCCAAACGGTCAGCGCCGCCCGCGCCGCTTCCCGGTGCAGGCGATTGCTCCACGTTCAAATGACACAAGTGCCGTTCGTCCATCGTCTGCTACCCACATTAATGATACACAGTTGCTGAGGCGGCTACTCCGGCGCCACCCGTCCGTCCCTTTGCCGCCCACCATTGCTATATAAACTGCTGCGCCGGCCACAGCCGCAGTCATCCGCCTCCGTTCCCTTTCTCCTGTCCACACCACTCCCACCATGGTTTCCTCGCGCTCCAACGCTCTTTGGGACGTGTGGACGAAGACCAAAAGGAAATGGCAGCCATTGCTGCCGACTGGCTGGCCGGCAGGCAGCCGGAGGACGACGACGTCCCAATGGAGAATGTGGTAGTCGATGATCCGGCGCCAACCCCCTCCTCCACGCCATCCTCGCTGGTGCATTGCACCATGACCATCAGCGAGGCCCATGCCCAATACATGGACACGGTGAGGCAGAAGTGTCAGGAGCAGTTCCGGGAGGCGCAGGCCAACGCCGCCTACAACCACCATCTCCTCCAGGAGCACCTGCAGGCGGAGGAGCAGATCGCCGCGGAGCGGGTGGGGCAGGAGGCGCTGCTCGAGTCATACCGCTCCACCGACGAGAGCCGCCTCACGCGCTGGCGGTACCGCAAGCGGGTGGCGGAGGTTGTGGCCACCTACAAAGAGGACGATGAAGCGGGCAAGGCGCTGTTTGGCGAGACCGACAATGAGCCGGAGGACAATGCCGGCTCCGCCGAGGCCCCGCCCCGACAGCACCGAGGCAGAGGACTTCACCGGCTTCGGCGAGGCCCTGCTCCACCGAGGCCCCACCCCGCCAACAATGAGGCAGAGGACATCGCCGGCTCCGCCGAGGCCCCGCCCCGCCGGCACCGAGGCAGAGGACTTCGCCAGCTTTGGCGAGGCCCTGCTCCGCCGAGGCCCCGCCCTGCCAACAACGAGGCAGAGGACATCGCCGGTTCCGCCGAAGCCCCACCCCGCCGGCACCGAGGCGGAGGACTTCGCCGGCTTCGGCGAGGCCCTGCTCCACCGAACCCCCGCTCCGCCAACAACGACGCAGAGGACATTGCCGGCTTCGCCGAGGCCCCGCCCTGCCGGCAACGGGGGAGGGGGGGTTTCCCCCGCTCTGCTGAGGCACTGCCCCGCCAGCAATGAGACAGAGGATACTCGCCGGCACCGTCGAGGCCCCGCCCCGCTGCCAACGAGGCCGCGCCACACAAAAAACAAGGAAGAGTAGAACACGGTAGGTCACCGCTGCTCGGGTCCAAGTAAGGCCACCACTGCTACCCTCTGGTTGAAGCCAAGGTAGGCGGGTTGACCATCGATGACCGATTAGCTTCTTGGCGGCGACGTGGAGTCGAAGAGCTGTGTTGGAGAAGGACGCTGCTTCAGTTACTTAACTGCAGGTGCAGTTGGGTCACTGACATGTGGGCCCAAGAGGCATCTGGCCCACATGTCAGTGACGCAACTGCACCTGTTGTTAAGTCACTGAAGCTCAGTCCACTGGAGAAGAAGCTTCTGTTCGGCTCAGCTGAACACTGGTGCTTCGGTTAATTAATTATACCTCCAGCGCACCCCTTTTTAGTTGAAGAATGTATGAAATGTAATGAAATTCGGCATGTTTATATGAAATCTGGTTGTGTATGAATGAATTTAGTTTGATTAGTTTGAATTCTTGTATCACTGGCATTGGATGAACATGCAAAACAATACGTACTAGCATTATTCCCAGGGTGATCACCTCATTTGCAGCAGTTTCACATGTACTCCCTCCGGTCCTTTTTGTTTGCATATAAGTTTTGTCTGAATTCAAAGTATCTCTGCTTTGACCAATCTTATAGAAAAAATTATCAACATTCACAATGTAAAATCAACTGACTTGAAAGAAATCTAATATGCGAAGTAAAAAGGAACAGAGGGAGTACAAAAAGTTTGAGCAGCTTTTTTAGCGTTCCTGTACATTGCAATCAAACACACAGTCCTGGCAATTCATAGAGAACATTCAAAACAATTGATGATTATGCATCTCAGCGATTCACATGTCAGAGCCAATATTTACTTCACAACTAAAGAATAAAGAAAAATCGATCGATGCTACTCACAGCAAAGGGCGTCCCATTCAAAAATATCAAACGCATGTCTTCTTGCTAACATCAATGAGCAAACCTTGACAAGGTTGTCCCATTTCAAAATGTCAAATGCGTGTTGTTTTGCGTACATCAATGAGCTAACTCTGACAAGGTTTTCCCATTCCAAAATATCAAATGCCTACAATTGTGGAATGGGCAGGGTTTGCCATCAGTTCAGACATTGACATGGCACCTCGTGCTAAATAAACCAGCTATTCTTTCTGTGCAGTTCCACCTAAATCAACCAAATTCGTGCGTAGCTTGTATGATTTCGCCCATATGTTGCAATGCCTTGAACATATTGGCACCTCCTTTCTTGTGGTGGAAATGAATGATTCGAGAATATTTGATGTATTCGTGAACATTTTGTGCAGTTCCCATTGAAATCAAGCTGAGCACCCCTGTTTGCATAAATACAAAAAAAGTGATTAGTATAAAGCAAACGGTACTATGAATTGACAGTTTAAACAGTCAACCTACATGATCCATGTAGAGCACACATTTAAAAAAATGGAACTTACCGAAAGGAATCCTAAAACAACATTGTATTGGCCATCACAGCAACAAAGATGGAGATCTGTGAGTCCTTCTGAGCTGAAGTTAGTTTGTTCTTGTGGGCAATAATGTAACCATCCTTCAACTACTCCCTTCTTAAGAAGAGAGGCTTGGCTTCTTTATCCTGGCATAATCGGAACTAGGCACTTCACGTACTCCATATTCTTGATCCTGTTGTGCAAAGACAAGAGGACAACTAAATGCTAGCATCCCTGTTTTCTCAAAAAAACGGAAAGGAAATATTGAAAATAGCACAGATGAAGCACTTCTCAAGGACAATACCACTTTCTCATGATAGTATCTAAACAGTAGCACAACACCAATAGAGATGACAAAGCTCAATCATATGGATGAAATCCATGGGCGAGTACCAACCTTTGTTAGGAGGCTTATTGTGTAGAGCATACAGATCAAGCACTTCTTTGGAACCATCTGTTGTTATCTACCATGGTTGCCATGCTTACTATATACTCCTCGATTAGTTTAATGTTACCAACATCTTCTTGTGCAGATCCACTAAAATATATGTTATCTTCAAAGAAGATCCATGTTTGCAAAAGTAGAGATAATTACATATTACATTAAGAGTGGCATCAAATCAGTGGCAAAACAATTGCTCGTTCCAGCTATAGCAATAAATTAAGAGCAAAACTATATCATTACTTGTGTCATCACTGTTCCAGTGCTTCATTGCAGCACCGGGAGTTAATTTTTGTTTTTCTTCCGCTTGTTCTTCCCCTTCATCACTTGGTTCAATAACAAACAAGCTTCGCCTTCAATGTAAGATTTGGCATGTCAATTAGGGGGCACAAGTATAGCATTAAACAACGACATTAATTTTCTGATGACAGTGGCAAAATACAGGCCAACAGTTGTGAAATATCATTATCTTACCTCAATGGGATATTACGGTGCACATACAGATTGAAAGTCTTGTCTCCATTTATGCAGTTCACTAAAATCAAGCAACGTTACCATATAAGTAGCACAACATATGAAAGCACACTGCACAATCATGTGAAAGAAGGCTAGTATTGACCTCTCATGATGCGGAATTCAAACAACTCACAAGAAGAAGATATGAAACAAATTTGCCAACACGGATAGGAAGTCAGATCTCCTCTTGTGCGGTTCCACTAAGATCAAGGAATCAAGCAACGTTGTCGGTATGACATTTTGATTGAACTGCACAATACACTCTTAAAACGAAAGTGTTTTGTGTAGTGCAACAAAAGGTCGCAATAGCAACGAGGTGAAGTAGATAACCCTGTTTACATAGAGGTGCAAAGGAAACAACTAGTGGTCAATAACGGTGGATGACACAGAAGCCAAAAAAAAGAAGCATCTAACTTATCTAAATGGGAAAGAAAGCAAGACAGTAGCATTTCTCAAACAGTGGCATTGATTCATATTAACAGAGAGATTATAATAACAATAAAATTCATTAAACATGTAATTTGCTTTTAACTGTGGCATTGCTTCAATTTTCCAGTGGCATTATTAGAGGGTGTTTGTTACAGGGACTTTTTGGTGTAGGGACTAAAAAAAGTCCCTTTTAGTCCAATCTAAACCAAACAGGAGGGACTTTTAGGGACTAAAAGTGGGTTTTGGGACTAAAGAAAGAAGACCCTGAGGGAGTCTTTTTGGGACTTTTTCCAACAGTTGCCCCTGCCCCGCATCGCACCTTATCTCTATTAGTTCATTACTAGGGGTAACATGGTCTTTTAGCATGTCATTTAATAACCTCTAGTCCATGTTTAGTCCCTGGAACCAAACAGGTAGGGACTAGGGACTTTTTAGTTTGGACTAAAAAAATCCTAGGACTTTTTAACCAAACAGGGCCTTAGATTAACAACAGCTAAAGAGTTGTACGGGACAGTGGACGCACCAGCACCATGTGCATCTACCGATGTATAAAGGGGTGATGCACCGTCTGTTGCAACAAAGAACAAACAACCAAGGAGCATATTTGTGTTGGTCCCAGTTTTGTTATCTTTAGACACCTTTCCCTATGTGATGGCAGAAAATCTAGTCCTCCTCAAACTCAACAGCCTTGTCCCCCAAAACAGAAAGATCAGTTCGTTACAGATGTGCGTACTACGTTTGTCATTGTTTTCCCTTTTTGACCAACGTAGGTGCTAGATAGCCAGTCTGTACTACTTTCCCCCCTTCATTTCCTCTTTGAACCACGTCCTAGATTCATGCTATACAACTTTCCCCACTACTTTCCTGTTTGATCCAACACCTAGATTCGAGTGCAGAAGCGGAAAAAGCCCACATGCAGCTAGAGCAATGCATGTGGAATAAGTAAATTATACCTTAAGGTTCTCGTGGTGTGGCTCAGTGGGCGGCGGGAGGCCGATCTGCCCACACTATGTACGACAGCGAGGAAGAATGGGTCGAAGGCTCTCCCGCGCCGCCGCTGGGAAAGAGAACAACTGCGCCGGTAGTGGATTCCCTCCCTAGCCGACGGCGACAGCGTTAAGCCTCCTTCCCTTCCCGGCGGACGAATCCTGCTGGCTCTTTGACCAAGAGTGAGGGGAGAGAGAGATAGAGAGAGAGAGAGGCCAACGAAGTCTTGTTTATATCTTGAGAGGGTGAGAGAGTGTGAAGAGAGCAACTACAGGCGCTGAGGCTCCAGAGTGTGTGTATATAGTGGAGAGAGAGTGTGAAGAGAGCAAATCCTAGAAAACAAGCGCCGAGGCTCCAGCGTATATAGATGGAGTGGTTTTCTTTTTCTCTCCATAAAATCATTTTAAATTGTGCATGAAACGGAACTCTTTATTTAACGTAGTGAAGAAAAATACTAGGGGCAATGCTAATACGTGAAGAAAATTTAACGCTCGAAGGAGTCAACTCGTAATTAACGGTGCACGCCTCCCGGTCGCGCTTACTAACGTTCACCTGTGGTACACAACCCTCCGAAGTGAACAACAACTGAACCACACACGGTCAAATTATCGAAAAGGTGGGATGCACCATCCTCCAATTTTAAATATTTTGGGCACTTGTATTCAGCCTAAGTCAGTGTGCCACTGTATGTACTAAGGGTTACAGCAGGTGCTAAGAAACTAGGGCGTATTGAGAATAATTGACATGCCGTTTATTTGTAGGGTCACTTGCAAACTGTGAAACTCTATTCTCCTCTTATTTAGTGGATGAGGCAAATCTTTTGCCTCCGTTTCAAAAAAAAATGAGAAATTCAATTTTAATTATTTAGTTTTTACACTTTGCTCTCTTCCAATAATTTTGGGCACTTGTATTCGACCTAAGTCAGTGTGCCGCCGTATCTCGTACTATTCCCTTCGTCTAGGTGTAAGTCACATTAGAAGGTGCAGCGGGACCAAGGTGCAAGGAGATTGGAGGAGAAGGTGAAACTTGACCGGTCCTTCCTCCAATCAAAGCCCTGATTTCTGTCTCTAAACACAACAATTAATCACAAAAATTAAGAGATGCCGTTTTAGCGAGCATGCAGGGCCACGTATTAACTCGCATGCAAGCCGACTTTGATTCCTTGACTGATCAACGCGTAGTTGCGCTCCATGCATTGGGTTTCCGGGGGAGATAACAAGGCAGAGTAAGTAACAACGCTCGCTAGCAACGAGGCTAGGAGGGGATTGAGATGCGAAGTTAATGGACGACGCCTAAACATTTTGGGAATATCGAATTTTCGTAAGATGACTTAACACCTAGACAGAGGGAGTACTACTCCTCAGTCCAGGTTTGATGGAATATTTGTCACCTCTTCTCTTCTTGTACGTACTCACGTACTCCATCAATCTCATTTCTTGTGGCTTCCCACTCGCACGATATTCCTATTCTATGAACCTGTGTGTGCGTGTGTGTGTGTGTGTGTTTTAACAGCGTGTGTGTGTGTGTTAGAGAGAGCGACACATCGACCTACTCCTACAGAGAGATGGTGTGTAGTGTATGATTTAGCCACGACAGTCGGTGCATCCTCTCATTTCCGGGTGTCCGGTTGGGACAGCTGCCACGCCCGCTCCTGACCAGCCTGGCCCACCCAAAGCCCCTCCATCGCCCGCATGCGCTTCCCTCCCAAGACGGTCAGCGCTGCTCCAGAGAATCGGTGCCGCATTCATGCCTGGGCAGAGCGGACGTGACCTCTCACTGGCGCCTGCGTTGAAGGGAGAAGCGGATTCAAGAGTGATGGTTGCTTCGTTCGTCCAGCTTACTGATGGGTCTATGTGATTTGACGGCTCATTGGTCATTATTACTAAGGTGGTACGACTGCTGGATGTCCCACGTCTCGGCGAAAGGAGGTACTAGATTACAATTTTCTCCATTCTTACAGCGGAGGAGTGTGAAAGCATTGAAAACACGCAGGCTCAGTGATTACATGGCCCACCTCACACTATCACCATATTTTCTGGACATCGTGCGACACCTAACTCTTTACATAGTAGTATAGTACGTACTATAATTTCTCAGCGAGATAAATTTGTACAATGCTATGAAGCTTCCAGCTTGTGTTATATGTATCTTGCGTCCAAGGTTGCCCCGTTGCAACATTTCATCAAATACAAAGGAGACTAACATGCATGCTATTGCATCTCAATGATTGACAGATCATAGCCAATATGTACTCCCTTCGTTCCAAAATAAGTGTCTCAACTTTATGCAAACTTTAGGACAAAGTTGTACTACTACTAAAGTTGACACTTATTTTGGAACAAAGACAACTAAAGAAAAAAACAATCCATGCAGTCCCTAGCCCTTGAACCCTAAACCCTGACCAGGCTTTAATTTGCTGGCGACGTTGAAGCTTCCGAAGAAATGAAGTTTGCAACCCTTTGACCCTCGGATCATTTTGTGCAGTTTCACTAAAATCGAGATGAGCATCCCTGTGGCAAAGAAATTGAAGAACCATGATTAGAATAAGATTACCAGGACTAGTTGATGAGATATAAACTCATCACAAATACAGTAGAAGCCAGTAGAGGTATGTGCGGGGCAAAGAAGTAGAGAAATATCCACATGGAGCGATGTGGGCAGCTGGAGCAGCAGTGCAAGCTGGCTGTAAGGAAGTTGTACCTGAGGAATGTCAGGATGTAGCTCAACCTAGAGGAGGGCGGCGGGAGGCGACAACTACCCATGTTGCGGCAGTGAGCAAGGGACGAAGGCAACCTCACCAGCTTTGTGAGAGAGAACGCGGGGACCCCTGATCAGGACGTGCCGACAGTGGGTTTTCGTCATCGGCCACGGTGACCGCATCTACACAAAGCATCCACCCCTTCCCCCAATGGACGTGATCCGCCCAGATGTTAGAGATGTGGCCACGGTCGTTTTGTGCGAGAGAGTGTGAAGAGAGCAACCCTAGCAAGCAACCGTGTAGGCTCGTCCTGGCTATGTATATAGTGGAGCGGTTTCCTTTTATCTCCATATGAACCTATTTATATTGCGTACGTGCCATTGAAGAAAAAAAAACTTTATTTATAAATGACGCGGCACCGTTCATGCGTGGTTCCTGACCCTCCATTATTTATAAGTGAGTAAATACTACTAGACGCGTCAAATTATCACGTGGGCTGCATCATTTTACAGAAATGAGCTCCACTGTGTCACGTGTGTGGTTGGGGAAGATGCAAAGAGTGCTACTAGTACTACGTGCGTGGGTACGTGCACCTCTTCTCTTCGAGCATGGTTATTAAAAGTATAGCCCACTCCTCTACCACGCGGTTATTATATATGGGCAAAGAGTATAGGTAGTAATAATGACTAATAAGCCGTCAAATCACGAGGCCC
Source organism: Thinopyrum obtusiflorum (assembly GCA_036873465.1). NCBI lineage: Eukaryota > Viridiplantae > Streptophyta > Magnoliopsida > Poales > Poaceae > Thinopyrum > Thinopyrum obtusiflorum. The sequence goes on along the minus strand of JAAAWM010011795.1, from coordinate 65,281 downwards.
ACCTTTCTCTATGTTTGACCGAGGAAGCAGCCATCATTTCACTCCTCGTTGAATATCCATCCGCTGCTACCTCTGCAAATAAATAAAAATCTGCTTCTACCTCCGTAGCATGGTTAATAATATATCCATGTCAATCACGACGTAGAAATATCATTCACTAATACAATAGGGCTGGATCTAAGGCTGGTGATTTTTTTTACTTTGTCTCTTTCTCTTTTTGTCTCATTTACTCATTTTACATAGGAGCACGTGTAGAGGATGGCTATTCCTTTCGATGGGACTTCTTCATGGGGTTTAAGACTAAGCAACTCCGAATTATTCCCGCTGCCCACCACTCTGAATCGTGCCATCTATGATAGTACTCCCATTGCAACAATGAGGTCCACTAGGTCTACCACGTCCTGTAAGAAAAGACTGTCACGCAAAACATACATCTTGTTGCCTTCTTCCTCATACAGTACGTACCACTGGTACGTACTACTAGTACTACTACTAATCGTTCTCCTATAAACCTTGCGCTTGTCATCTCCAAAATATTAACCTTGCGCTTGGCTCTTCGCCTCTTCGGGAAGTCGAGCAATAATGGTACTATAGTATATATCATTCTGGATATCTCAGACCGAATGAATTGATGCACGTCCACCACGTGGGCGAGGGTCGAGCGAGGGGCGAGGGAGAGTGCGTACTATTACGTCTGTTTCAATATGGACTACATACGAAGCAAAATGAGTGAATCTACACTCTAAAATACATCTATATACATCAGTGTTTGGAGTATGTACTAGTAGTTCATATTGAAATCTACTAAATGACATATATTTCAAACAATATGATAATCTCTCTAACCAAGGTAGGGACGAGTTGTATTCGGAGGGAGTAGTAAAATTTTCTCCTCGTCCTGTGAGCCACCATGCGCGTGGGCGAGGGAGCGGGCGTAAGGCGTAGTAAGCAAGCTTCACCTCGTCTTGCGAGCCACCGCGCCCGTGGGCGGGGGAGACGGCGTACTAAGCAAGCTTCTCCTCATTCTACGAGTTGTCAGGACACATCAAAAGTAATACGTACAGAGCATCTCCAGTGTATAGAGCCTTGCCTCTAAGGTAGGCCCCACATGGTTTGCCTCTTTTTTAACATAACGCGTCAAGTCGCAATTTGTTTGTTCACCCGTGGTACACGATCCTCCATCAAGTGGACAACCAGTACACGTGTCAAATTACCACGTGGGCTGCCTTTTCGTACAGAAATGAGCTCCACCGTGTACCCGCGCGGGTGTGATTGGGAAAGAGACAAGAGTACGTGCACCGTGCATGCACCTCTTCTCTTCGTGCACGTCCCCCACCTACGTGGGTGTGTGAGAGAGATACAAACCTAGACAGATGGCGTGTGCATTCGTGAGTGTTTTTTGGTGGGGGGGTATGATTTCGTGAATGTATTTGTGGGAATATGTGTCGATGATATCTCAAACAAAAATTTGACACATGCAATGTGTGTGAAATAGAGGCCTATCTATATCATATATAGAGGGGGGGGGGGGGGGGGGGGGGGGGGGGGGGGGGGGGGGGGGGGGGGGGGGGGGGGGGGGGGGGGGGGGGGGGGGGGGGGGGGGGGGGGGGGGGGGGGGGGGGGGGGGGGGGGGGGGGGGGGGGGGGGGGGGGGGGGGGGGGGGGGGGGGGGGGGGGGGGGGGGGGGGGGGGGGGGGGGGGGGGGGGGGGGGGGGGGGGGGGGGGGGGGGGGGGGGGGGGGGGGGGGGGGGGGGGGGGGGGGGGGGGGGGGGGGGGGGGGGGGGGGGGGGGGGGGGGGGGGGGGGGGGGGGGGGGGGGGGGGGGGGGGGGGGGGGGGGGGGGGGGGGGGGGGGGGGGGGGGGGGGGGGGGGGGGGGGGGGGGGGGGGGGGGGGGGGGGGGGGGGGGGGGGGGGGGGGGGGGGGGGGGGGGGGGGGGGGGGGGGGGGGGGGGGGGGGGGGGGGGGGGGGGGGGGGGGGGGGGGGGGGGGGGGGGGGGGGGGGGGGGGGGGGGGGGGGGGGGGGGGGGGGGGGGGGGGGGGGGGGGGGGGGGGGGGGGGGGGGGGGGGGGGGGGGGGGGGGGGGGGGGGGGGGGGGGGGGGGGGGGGGGGGGGGGGGGGGGGGGGGGGGGGGGGGGGGGGGGGGGGGGGGGGGGGGGGGGGGGGGGGGGGGGGGGGGGGGGGGGGGGGGGGGGGGGGGGGGGGGGGGGGGGGGGGGGGGGGGGGGGGGGGGGGGGGGGGGGGGGGGGGGGGGGGGGGGGGGGGGGGGGGGGGGGGGGGGGGGGGGGGGGGGGGGGGGGGGGGGGGGGGGGGGGGGGGGGGGGGGGGGGGGGGGGGGGGGGGGGGGGGGGGGGGGGGGGGGGGGGGGGGGGGGGGGGCATCGTTTTCATCAATGAGACATCACATAGCAAGTTGGTCACTAGTCATAATCACAACTACTCCTCATCATCAACTCTAACACATTGTACCACATAATAAACATTGTACCTCATAGGACCAACTACATTCTCTTAGGACCTACTAAATTCTCTTAGGTAAAATAGCATAAAACAAGATAGCCCCTGACTCTCCATTATGGAGAATGGAGATTATCCTGCCTCCAATTCTTGCCTTTCGCACAATGTTGCTTCCAAGAACCTCCTTACGACTGTCCATAAATTTTTTCCATTCTTCGATTACCATGTGTTCACCGCTTTTAGAAATCCGATATGGACAGGTGAGATTCGTAGGATGACCTGGCTATATGTTCAAAACATCAAGGTGACCATTCTGAAACATTAGATGAGGCACACAATCCTTCGGGATTTTCTGTTGAAAAACATAGTAATAACTTCGTAGTTAGCAATGTAGTTCAGTTTTAGAAGTATGCAAAAGATGCACGGATGTCGTAATAGTAAAAAATCTTACCATGGCATCTCCATGGATTTACTGTGGTTCAACATGTGCACTAGCACTACTAGGGAAAACCCTAGTAGTAGCACGGGTTTTGAGGCTATCAGTAGCGCAGTGAGCCGCGCTACCAATAAGGCGCTACAGCTAACTGTTAGTAGTAGCGCGGTCGGTACCCGCGCTACTACTATTGACTATATCAGCAGCGCTTTTCCAGAACGTGGTACTATTAATTAGCTGTAGCGATTTCCTAGCCCCACGCTACTGCTGTATCTTTCATCATTTCCCCCCGGCTTCCTACCCCGTTTCAGCTTCAATAAACTGCAATTTCCAGATACTAGGTACTACTAGATATCAATTTCATAAAGCATTATAGGTACTAGGTAGTACTCCCTCGGTTCCAAATTACTCGTCGTGGTTTTAGTGACGAGTAATTTGGAATGGAGGGAGTACTAGATAACAATTTCATATATACTCAACATGTATCATCAAGCAGTAGTAGGTGATATCGACGACGATCATCATATGTAGTTCTAGATGATATCGACGACGATCATCATATGTAGTTCTACATGATATCGACGACGATCATCATATGTTCTAGATGATATAGCCACACACACATATGTAGTTCTAGATGATATCGACGACGATCATCATCCTCAAGCCTGGGCGGTGGGTGTTCCTGATAGTAATTAGGATGGCCTGTCCAACACGAAGATTCTTGCCAACGAGGAATCTCTTCCACCCAACCGAGTTTAAGTGTGTGCGACCGTCTGTGTCCATGCGGTAAGTAGAGGTGGTGACGGAGCCCCTTGCGGTAAGGCGTAGTCCAGCTGAGCCTTCTTCATCAGGCTCGATACCACAACTCACAGATAGGTTCTTTGGCAATTTCTGAATAAGTAAAACATATCAATTAATAAATAGCCTCGCACATACTCTTGCAAATATATTTCTATTAAGTCTAGATTTCTACACTATCAAAAGACACGGTACTACACATTTGTACTAATTAATCATGAATTCTACTAATTAATCATGGATTATCTACACTATTAATAGTTCCTTGGATTCTACACTAATAAGCATGTGATCAGACTCTACACTAAAGCATATAATCGACTAGATTCCACAAAGCATATCATTGGACTCTACACTAAGCATATCATCGGATTCACTAAGCATATCATCGGATAATTTGCATTTGTAAGTATAACAATAAAGCATATATATATCATCAAATTACTACAGTCGGTATAACATACCATTTCATGCCGATCGACCATGGTACTTGTCAGGCGGGTCATGAATGGCACCCCGACAAAGTCATCACGTGGCAGAATTATGTCCCATAGGTTGCACACCTCCTCCTCGCTCAGCCTCATTCTTTGAGCTACGATGGCTTCATGAAGTGGGTTCTCATCATCTTCATCGAGTGGGTCCTCATTATCTTCATCATCTTCGTCATCTTCATCATCTTTGTCATCTTCATCATCTTCGTCATCTTCCACCAGGTTGATATAAATGACAGCCAGCTTAGGTCTTTCTGCTCTAAAGGAGAAGCTGATCAACTCACCACCAGTAAGACGCATGCGGGCGAGGAAACGGGCCCATCCATCTCCTCCAATCTGTGACATATTGCGTCCTTTCTCGACCTCCATAGTGTACGGCCCCCCAGGAGCCTCAAATGTCACAGTGTCTCCTGTCAGCTTGTTGAATTTCAACCTCACATTGCATGGGACGATCTGTGTAAAAAAAGCAAAATGACACAATGCAGTAATGCCAATACTAAAAATAAAATAGTTGTTACATTTCATCTAATTTCTTACCGCCGCATGACGAAAACTCGGCTGAAAGTAGATGCCGAACAGCTTGCCAGTTGCAAGCTGCTGGCGCACCTTGACTTGCACAGTCGACATGGTGGTGGTGGTGGTGGCGCCATTTTCCTAAAGCAATATGAGCAAAGGATTAACGTTCCACTTCACAGGAAAGAAAAACAGTAGCATGTGATATTTTTGGTTCTTCCGCGAGAAGCAATTTGATGGACAATTATAATCCTATTGCCAAAAAAACTTTTCACAAATATCTACCAAATCAGGGTACCACCTACCAAGACATTTCATCTAATTTGGCCCCTATTGCCTAAGATAATTGATTAAAAAAACAAGTGGCAAATTTAACTAAATTGGCACCTGCATTTTGCCAAAAAATAACTTATTACAGAAAAACAAAAGCAACTAAATCAACTAGCCTACTAAATCAACTAAATCAACTAGCCTACTAAATCAACTAAGTCAACTAGCCTACTAAATCAACTAAATCAACTAGCCTACTAAATCAACTAGCATACTAAATCAACTAAATCAAAATGTTCTAAATCAACTAAATCAACTAGCCTACTAAATCAAAATGTAGCAGGGAGGAGGGGTTGTGGATGGAGGAGGGAGGAGGGATAAGGAGGGGCGACTCGAGGAGGGATAAGAGAGTAGGACAGAGGAGGAAGACGGAGCGAGGAGGGGCCGGCCGGCGGCGAGTGGAGGGAGGACGGAGGAGGAAGGCAGAGCGAGGAGGGGCCGGCCAGCGGCGACTGGAGGGAGGATGGAGGAGGAGGCTGGTACCGAGTCCAGTGAGGAGGAGGAGGTGACGGCGGCGCAGATCGGAGGAGGGGCGACGGGGGAGGACCGGCGTGGGGGGTTGAGGGGGAGATTGAGTGAGTGTGAGTGTGAGTGGATCGGATAGAGGAGAGTGGGGGTGGGAGATGGAATGGCTTAGCACTAGCGCGCTATAGCAAAAGGCGCTACTGCTAAACGACCTAGCAGTAGCGCCTTTCACAAAGAACGCGCTACTGCTATGTGTCAGCATGTAAAAATAGACATCAAATTGATCATCAATGATCTTTTTGTGTACAATCTGATTTGTCAATATGAGTCCTCACCAGTTTAGGAACTGGTGAAGACTCATATTGCGGCCACAAATTCTACACATAGAGTTCAATGAAGATCAAGTGCTTGTGAAAGTTTGAGAAGTAACATATTTAAGGTGGTACAAACTCTCTTCACGGAGCGAGGTGGGACTAAATTTTTGTAGTAAACTTAGCAGTAGCGGTTATTGCGTAAATGCGCTACTGCTATGATCCATAGTAGTAGCGCTCTTCATGTTAACGCACTGCTGCTAGAACTAGCCTTGTGGCGGCGTCGTGGCAATTATAGCAGTAGCGCGTCTTAGAGCGGGCGTGCTACTGATACATTTACTTCAGCAGCGAGTTTTGTGCACGCGCGCTACTGCTACTTAGCAGCAGTGCCTTATTTTAAAGCGCGCTACTGGTAAGATTCTATGTATAGGCTTTTCCCTAGTAGTGTAGTGGCACGTATTGACCATAATGTGGAGGAGTTTGACAATAGATATTGTAATTCTCAAGTTCAGTACAAAATGCGATCAGATAATTTTTCTCCTGATAAGTTAATTCGGAGCCATCGGTGTAGTAGGTTCTGTCTACCATCTTCCGCACATTGTTTGAAGAATGATAATAAGCTGTCAATTGAAATAAGCTGTCAACTATTTTGAAATAAACAATATAAATTAGTCAATAACTATGTTTGAGAAACTCACATAGTGGTAGAATTGGAAGCGTATCAACAAGGACCCAAATATCCATATTGTCTTGCTCGATGTCAGGATCACCAAGATCCATGGTGACAAGCATACCCTCATAAAAACCATACATCTTGCAAAGTGCTTCCCAATTTGTGCAACCAAAATGGGTTACGCTCTCAGAATTGTACATATTTACTTCAAAATCCATACCATGATGGGTCCTTAGGTGAATTTTCTTTGTTTCAAAACTTTCATGGTCTTCAAAACCCATCCTCTACAAGACATAGCGTCTTGCATGGCATGGGATAAGCTAGTAGAATTGAAAAAGATGAAAATTACATGTTGAAATAGTTGAAGTCGTGCTTAATTACAAAAAAAACACTTGTCGTCGTTGCGTACCGTTTCAACATCGAAGGTCTCCTGCAGCTTAATGCTGAAGCGCCGATCTTCGTCCAGGTGAGGCCTGTCACACAGACCTCGGTCGTCGTTGCACCAGTCACACTCCCCCGGGAGACTTTCGTCATTCGAGTACGACATTTCCTATGTTCATAATTCAAAGATTAAACTTGTACAATTAAATATATGTACTACAAAAACTAAATTAGATCATTATTATTCATCACGGGTTGACTATCGGTCTGCCGAGTCTTTTCTTGGAAACTCTCAGCTCACGTTACACCACGTGAGCTGAGAGTTTCCAAGAAAAGACTCGGCAGACCGATAGTCAACCCGTGATGAATAATAATGGTCTAATTTAGTTTTTGTAGTCCCCCCGGTAGGTAGCACCTCCCAGTACCAGCCCGGCGGAGCCCAGTCCCGGACATGGCCCCTCTGATCAAGCAGGTGTCCTCCACCGAGTCGACAACGAGGATGCTGGATAGGCATCGTCGACATCGATGCGGGAATAATTGCTTTAACTAAAAAAATAACAACAAATGTGACATGTTCAACTAGTTCTATTAATTCAACTAGTTCTTACTACAAATAAACTTACTATAAATAAAAATAAACTAGTTCTTACTAAAAATAAACTAGTTCAACTAGTTCTATTAATTTTCTTACTAAAAATACACTAGCTCCATTAATTCAACTAGTTCTTACTAAAAATAAACTAGTTCTATTAATTTTCTTACTAATTCTATTAAACACTACTGCCCTAGTTCTTACTAACTAATTAGATGAACCTACCTAGGAACTACTGCCCTAATTAGCATCTAATTTGATGAACCCTAACTAATTTGATGCACTCTAAAATTTGATGAACCCTAGGAACCCTAGCTAGGCAGAGGTTGGGGAGGGGGAGGAGGAGGCATGCTCACCTTGGGTGCCGGCGGCAAGGGAGGGGCAGGCGGCGTTGAGGTCGGGGTCGGGGCTCGGGCGCACGGCAGAGGGCGGCGTCGAGGTCGGGGTCGGGGGCGGCGTCGAGGTCGGGGGCGGGGGCGGCTTCGAGGGCGTGCAGAGGGCGACGGGAGAGCGCGCGGCGGCCGACGGTGATGCAGGGCGACGGCGGCGGCGACAGCGGAGGAGTTTGATTTGGCGGAAGTGGCCATGGGGAAGAAAGAACCGCGCGATTAAGTCAAAAGTAGCAGTAGCGCGTTCCAGGAAATGCGCTATTGCTACATTAGCTATAGCTAACTTAGCTATAGCACTGGCTGGAGAAATGCGCTAGTGCTAAGTTAGCTATAGCGCCTATCCTTAAAGCACGCTACTGCTACGCCTTTCTCCTTTATTTTTCTTTTTCTTTTGTTTTCCTTCGCATTTTCTTGTTTTCCGTCCCCTTTTCCTATTTCTTTCATTTTCATTTACTTTTCCATATGTTTTTCATTTTATTTTCCTTTCATTAGCAGTAGCGCTTTCTTCGTGAAACACGCTACTACAACAACCTTAGCAGCAGCGCGCTTTTCTTAAGCCCGCTACTACTATTGGTAGCCTGGCGAGAGCAGTAGGGGAATTGTAGTTGTAGCGCGTCTTCCCTGAGACGCGCTACTGCTATGAACTTAGCTGTAGCCCGTTTGGTTGCCACGCGCTACTGGTAAGTAGTAGTAGCGCCTGTTTTTGTCCCTCGCTACTGGTAAGATTCTGTGTATAAGGTTTTCCCTAGTAGTGGGAGAGGCCTACTAGACAAACTGAGGGTAGAACTGCAATATTATCAATAAGAGTGGGGATGTGTTTCTGTGTGTGCGTGTGCGTGATAGATGTGTCAGGACGCATGCATGGATGATGAAGGGGGACCATGTGTATGGTAAGCAGACCTAACTAGATTGATAGATCAATTGTTGTTTGTCTGAGGAAGGGAGAGACGTAACTAATGAGGTAGATCGAACGACGTGTTATAATGACCTAGCTAGCCATATGTATAGCGGGAGATCGGTTGGTGTACATCCATTTGTTAGAGGCAAATAAGGCCCAGCGAGATGGATAGACAGAGAGAATGGAGCTAGGAGGTGGTGCGAGAGGCCTACTAGCTAGATAGGGGGAGGAGTGTGCAATTGTGAGATCGATGAAAAGAGGCGCGAGAGTTTACACGTGTGTGGGACCGTATGAGAGACACGAGGCATGGACACAGAAAGGAGGAGATGGAAGGTGCGTGTGTATGTTGTAGGCCGACATCGCTGGAGAGGTTTATCGATCGGTGTGTGTCGGAAAGGAGTTGTGGAGACCGTGGGAGAACGACCTAAAGAAAAAACTAGCAAGATGCCCATGTGTTGCACGGAGCATCAAGATGCATTTGTATGAGTAGTTTATCTTGTGGGAGAAAAGGATGAACAAGGGAAAGCCTTATCGGCAAATGTGGAGAGGAGTGCGGGTAAATTGTCATAGTTTCCTTCCTATCCGTTAGTATAGATCGGACGGCCTATATTGCAGGATGGCAGGCACACCATCATCACCAACTTTGCTTTTTATAAGAGTAGAGAAATGAATGTGCGCGATGGATAGAATGCTGAGGGAGGGGGAGGGCGAGGAGGGCGTGTGCATGCACAAGAGAAAGTTAGTGCTAGCTACAAAGGTTAGAGGATTGTGTGGGTGTAAGAGACTAACAAAGATCATAATTCGATATGAAAGTGGATTCATATATTTGAATAGGAGATCATAGTGTTATAAACATATGCATGCATGAATATAGCTGTGATACGCGTGGTGTGGTTTTGGACATGTTATACCATAATGTGATAATGTGTGGTGTTTGCAACTCACAGCTAAATATCGAACAATCTAAACCATACTATACATCTAACAATCTCACATTTTATTTTAATTTGTGATAATGTGTGGCATTTGTAGCTCACAACTAAATATCGAACAATCTAAACCATACTATAGATCGAACAATCTCACATTTTATTTGAATTTGTGGTAATGTGTGGCGTTTGCAACTCACATCTAAATACTTGTAGGCGTTGGGGGCGGGGCACCATACATTATGTGATAAACACATTATACATATGAGACATGGTTTAGATTATGAAGATCTAGCTAGATCTTGAAATGTACTATGATTTGAAATCAACATAAAGTGGATTCAAAAAATCGAGTTCGAGTTCATATAGTACACGTAGTTCATATCTAACTCGACAGTAATCATGTGGTGTGCTATGAAGATAATACACAAACGATGGTTTAACTTGCCAATAATGATGATTGTAGATATTATTAAAATAGAGAAACAAATTCAAATGGTTTAACTTCACAACAATCTTGATTGTAGATCTTATTCAAATAGAGAAACGAATTCAAATTTAGCTCATATCGAAGCGGTAGTATATACATTTGGAATGCACTAAAACGTTCATTTGAGTAGCAGGTTGCATGCATTATACACGTAGCGAAATATTTTAATTGAACATAACATGAATTCAAAGTTTTGAATGGCATTTGTAGTGTGAATTGATTTGGTACAGTACACGGGACAAGACTCTCTTGTGTGGTACGAACTGATTTCTTTTTGTTTTTTCGTCGACGGAAGTGCGAATTGATTTGGTACAGTACATGTTAGGCTTGTCTGGAAATTTCAACCCGCGCCTTGTTACCCCGAAATATTTAAGATATATCTTTGTCTCGTTGTGCTCTGAAAACTCCCTCTATCTCAACCCGCGCCTTGCTATCCCAAAATTACAACGCGCGCGAAAACTCCCACCTCCTGCGAAATCCCGACACGCGAAATGCTCGTGATACCCCTGAACCGAAAGAACCGCCTAGCTCAAATCGATGGGGGTACTTTCGTAACTTACCCCACATTTCGGACAAGCGCGTCCCTAAGCCATGGTTCCCCCCTCCCATCCCATCCGCCCACCCATTCGTACACCGAGGCCGCGAAAACCCGCGAAGCCCCACACCCTCCTCCGTCTGCCACCCAGCTGGAGCCTCTTCCCCGATGACGTCGCCCACAACAACACCTCGACGTCCCTCATCCACCGCACCGGATGAGGATCCGTTGTCTATCTCGTCGTCCTGCCGGTTTAGCCACCCCGTCCTCCACCTCCAAGGAGCTGCCTCGACATTCCCCTCGTCTTTCGCGCCACCTCCATTCCCACACCATCGTCTTCACCTGAACCACCGTAAGAGCATCATCATCACCGTTTCCTCGGATGAAGCTGAGGCCTAATCGGCGCCACCAAAGAGGTTCTACACTAATTGCCACATTTTCTTCTTGATTCGATCTCACTGTGCTACCGGCGCTCGGTCCCGAGCCGACATGGCGCGGCTCCATCCACGGCGGCGTTGCCAGCCACTTCCTCCACGGCGTCGCTCCCTTGGCGGCGACGTCCACATCAGTAGGAGCTGCTGCTGCTTTGGCTCTCACTCGCGCTGCTGTTCTGCGCTAGCTCTCGGTCCCCTGCCTAGTCTGCTCTTGCTCCTGCTCTTGCTCACGCTGCTGCTCTCGCTCTTGATCTATTTCTCTTTCTCTTGCTCTTGCTTGCGCTGCTGTTCTACTCTTGCGCACGCTGCTGCTGCTCTACTCTTGCGCGCGCTGCTACTGCCCGACCAACAGATCCTGCTCTCCCTCGAGCCCCTGCAGCTGCTACCCGAGATGCTGTGACACGACCAGCTGCACGACTCTCGCACACGCTGCTACTCCGGGCACTGCTGCGCTGCTACTGCTTTTCTGCTACTAGTGCATTCAGTTTCGACAGTAAAATTCAGTTTTGACAGCAAAATTTAGTTTTGACAGTTAAATTCAGTTTCGATAGTTAAATTTAGTTTCGACAGTTAAGTTCAGAGATGAGCGGCTGATGTATTTGACATCTAGCACTTTGTGGTTATGTATTTTACGTCATCTATTGGAGATGCTATTAGAATTCCACTCAGGTTAACGTTGTCTCTCTTGTCCTGCTTCAACCTCGCCGTCGTACAACTCACCGGAGCTGCTCCAACAATGAAACCCTCCATCATAGCGGAACAGTACCCCGGGCTCCATCTCCAGACGCCTAAGATCTTCTTCCCCTCCTCCGACAGCCAAATCAGCTGGAGCATCCTCACCGACCAACCCGATCACGCTGAGATCGACATGGCTTCGCCAAAGAGGTTGTACAATTGTTGCATTACTTTTTTACTCTACATGTTATATATATATTGTCCAATGAGCACATGTAGTAACGTGAAATACGACTAGTTTCTCCTACTATATGACAAGCAGTGAGGTACCAGGCAACTAAGCTATCCGTGATGGACTCTCTTGAACGCCATCATTATTTATCTCTGCGCGTTTGAGCTGTGCATTTGTAGATGGGTCTGGGAGTTGAGCTAGTAGGGCAGTGTCCTAGGTCCAAACTAGTAGAAGTAGCACAAAAACATTTTTTGAGTGTAGGCTTTTCCCTGCTCATGCCTGCCTACCAGAATCGCCAATGCTTGAAAGGAAAACTGAAGGAAAAACATAGGAATTGGAACCTATGGTACTACTATTCATGCATTTGGTTCAAAGGAATGGAGCAAAGGAAAACTGTAGGATTTGTTCCTTAGTGTCTCCTTGAAATAAAAACCGTAGGAATTTTAATATCCACTTGTCCTCCTTTTCAAATTCCTATTCATGAAGCACAAGACTAAGAGATAGTAGCATAATAGCATTATAATCGTACATTTTCTTGTGGTTTGACTTAATATCACCATGCTTCTTTGCATCCTGTGATCTTCCAATTCTTGTGAACCAAACACCCAGATTGGTAGAAATCATGTGTTTTTAAATTCTCTGTTTTGCACGTGCATTTCTATCCTATTACTATGTATTTCCTATCCCTGCATTGGTAGAATCCTCCAATTCAAACGAGCCCTTATAGAATTACTTCTCTTACAGATAGTTGTCAAAGAAAACCTTGTGTGGTTTGTCCCGCTCCTGCTGCGCCGTCGTCCACCCCAGCTCAGCTGCTCCAATGACAGGAGGGTCCACCACAGCAGGGATCCGGCCTCCAGACTGTCTTTCGCTGCCTCAGATCTTCTTCCCCACCGCAGGCAGCCACGACAACTGCATTACCATCATCAACCGAGCAGATGACCTCGAGGAGTACACGAGTCCGCAAGACAGGTCGCACTCTTTTGTGTCTGCTTATGTTATGCATCGCTCAATATTACATGCTACTTCATTGTCCTGTTCACCGATTAGACTCTGAGTCGGCTCCAAACTAATGGTTAAACTTGAGTTTTTAAATGGTTGTGGGGTACATATCAGGGCCGCAATCAATAGTATATCTACTATCTGGTTAATCTCTGGTGTCTACTATGAGTTTCATGTTGGGTGGGAAACAAACAGTAAAGAAGCCATTATCTATATTTTTTAACTAAAGCCATTATCTGCCTGCTATCATTGGTTTTGGGTCTATCCACAGGTTGCTGCCATCACTCTGGATTTCTCCATGCACTCCTTACATAATCTTACTATGTTTTATTCCTATGCATGTCAGTTATTGTACACAATGGAACTGAACATGTAGAGCAAAAGAGACGGGCCTTGTGTGGCAATAAAATTTCATGCAGACGTCGCTCCATGGTGGGCGCAAAGGCAACCCCCCTCCACCCATTTTGGATTGTAATCAAGAGGAAGATAACTATTCTGAGGGGGATTCAGAAGGAGAAGACCACACCTATTTACCCCCTGAGGTCTTCGCTCTAACTTGGCATGCTGATGTTGGTAATATCATGCATATGGTGCCTTGCATTGCTTACTTTATACATCAAATATGTCATCTGCTTAGTTTAGACATCCTTTGTGTGAATGCCATCTGTTTAGTTTCTTTATCGTATATGTGAATTATGTAACGCCATATTGTTTAGCTAGCATCATATATGTGAATTTTGCAATGCCATCCTGCTTAGCCAGTCATCTTATATGTGAATTATATCAGGCCATCCTTTTTTTCATTATGTATTACATTTGTCAACAATGTTAGTACATTCAACTACTCTTTGTGTGCATCAGCCATTTGACACGGTGATGGAAAATTCTGGAGTGAAAACAAGGTCTTCAGAGCAGACTATGCTATCTGACAAAGCGCATATCTCGCTGGTTACGAATAGCTCCTTAGAGGAGGATTCAGAGACAGATGACTAGTCCTATTTCCCCCGCGAGGTGTATGCTCTAACTTGGCAGGGTTATGTTGCTCATATCGTGCATATGGTGTCTTGCATTGCTATGTCATTTGATTAGTTTAGACATGCTTTGTGTGAATGCCACCTGTTTAGTGTCTAATTACCATATATGTGAATTATGCAATGCCATCTTGTTGCAAGACATTATATATGTGAATTATGTAATGCTATCTTGTTGCAAGGCATTATATATGTGAATTATGCAGTGCCTTGTTGTTTAGCCAATCATCATATATGTGAATTATATCATGTTATCCTTTTTTTTGTATTACGTGTTCCATTTGTCGACAACGTTTGTATATTCAACTACTCTTCCTGTGCATCAGCCATTTGAAGCGGTGATGGAAGTATCTGGAGTGAAAACAAGGTATTCAGAGCAGACAATGCTACCTGCTGAAGCAGACATCTTGCTGGTTACAGATAGCTCCTTAGAGGAGGATTCAGAGACTGATGACTAGTCCTATTTCCCCCCTAAGGTCTATGCTCAAACTTGGTAGGGTTATATTACTCATGTCATGCATGTTGTCTTGCATTGCTTAGTTTTTACATCATATATGCCATTGCCATCTGCTTACTTGCTTACTATATAAATCATATATTTGAATTATATCATGCCATCATGTTTACATAGACAGCATCTATCTGAATTATGGCATGCCAACCCATTTAATAAAGACATCATATAGTTATATCATCTCATCCTGTTTAGTGTTTACAGTCATCATATTTTGAATTATGTCATTCTATCCGTGAATTATATCATGCTATCATGTTTCCATAGGCGGCAAGCATGTGAATTATGGCATGCCAACCTATTTAATAAACACATTATATAGTTCTATCATGTCATCCTGTTTACATAGTCATCATATTTTGAACTATGTCTTTCCATCTTTTTTAGTTAGCCATCATATATGTGAAATTGTGTCATGCTATCCTGTTTAGTTAGCCATCATATATGTGAAATTATGTCATGCTATCCTGTTTGGTTAGACAACATAAATGTGAATTATTTCATGCCCTCTTTTATTCCCCACTATCCATTGCACCTATCTATCATACAATGTCTGTACATTCAATTACTTTTCTTGTTTATCAGCCATTTGAATTGGAGAGGGTGATGGCAGTATCTAAGGGAGTAACAACACTATCTTTAGAAAAGATAGTGCTACCAGTCAATGCAGATAGAACCACGGTTGTACTTGCCCAAGAACCAGCCCCACCACACATTCTAACCCCAACCCCAGCAGATGGTAACCCAGTTCTAGTTGACACGGCACTGTCTCCACCACAGAGCACCCAAACATGAGCAGTTAGTAAGGGAACTGCAGTGCCCAAAGCACGAGGACCACCACTCTGAATCCCAACTCACTGCTTAAAGTAGAAGAAGAATTGTTCTCAGGTCAGGTTCTGTAGCTATGGTTCATACTCCTTTGCTCTTGTATCACTGTATTTACTCATACCAACTATTTTCAAATTTGAAGGATGGAATTGAAACTCCAATGGCACAACAGGTATGTTTTAAACCTGTTTCTTTAACTGGTTTGCTATTGTAACTTGCTCTATGTTGATTTCAGTTTCAATTGAATAAACAGTTATGTTCTCATGTCATGCACATTACAAGTGTTGTTATTGCTCTGTAGTTTCCCACACTTATATTTTGTCTATTCCGCTTTGTCTTGAATAAATATTATTTGAATTGTGTCTCTATCTTGATTTGGCAACAAAAACTAGAATGATATAGACCATAAAGTGACCATGGTACATAGATATATGTTTGTTTCATGCTATTATCCTATCCACTTTACTACTGAACTGATTTACCAAAATGAGTTTCATATACAACATGGTAAACCTGTGATGTGTCTTCTTGCTTCTCTTTTAGAATTCAGACAAAATATTGGAGAAGAGTACCCCGTTATGCAATGGTAATGGAAGTAATGCAGATAAGGTTCAAGATAGTGAGACATCCCTGTTGGTCTCCAAGAAAGATGATAAAAACTATATTGAAGACACTGAGACAACCCCAAAGTCATGTCTTGATGTAGTGTTGGAGTTACTGGCCACTACTGCTGGCACCAGCTCTTCGAAATCGTTGCATGAATCAGCTCGGCTTCTTGAGTCTCGACTTCAAGTTGAAAGACATCAATCAGATGTTCTGCGGCAGGAAGCCGAAGGACTAAGGAAGTCCCTGCAGAATTCAGATGCATACTTTCTGGTGCAACAGCAAGCGCTGGAGGATTTAAGAGCCAAACAAGAGAAAGTTAATAAGCTTGCTAACCATCTTGCCACCATTATGGGTACCCAGGATATTGTTTCTTGAGCTCTTCTTAAGTGGTTTTAGTTCTGGACTTGTTTTGCTGTGGCATTTATTTGCACTAGTCACCAACTTTGACAACCAGTGTATGTGATATGCTGCTTTGTTCCCTATATTTGCAGTGGCGGTGAACTTTGATGCCTAGTGGATGTAATATGTGTAATAGCCGTGATAGCCTAGCGTAAGTTGCTTGCTTATTTATTTCCTTGTTGTCTTGTTTATTTGTTTACTTGTAGTCAGTGCAGTTCTTTTTTCGCGGTTTGCTAGTGGCCGCAATAACCTATTTTTTAAAACTAGGCCACAATAACCATGGGCTACATATTTACTGTAGTGACCCTGGGCCTCCTATGGGCCGTAGAAATAGTGGGCCTTCTAAGGGCCGTAGAAACAATGGGCCTTCTATGTGCCATAGAAACAATGGGCCTTCTACGGGCCATAGCATCAATGGGCCTTCTACGGGCCGTATGATCGATTGGCCAAACATGGGCGAATAACAGACCGCATTATGGGCCGTAAACGGGCTAGAGTTGGAATCGTCCGTTCATGGGCCGACCATAACGGGCCATCATTAATCAGCCGTATTTGATGACGCTATGAAAACGGCCTAATAGATTAACGGGCCCCAAACGGGCTGACTGTAACCACGGGCTGAATATGGCCCACAAGCAGAAAAGGCCAGTAACGGGTCGTAAGTAACCGAATGCTGGAAATGAGCCCAAGAATAAATGGGCCCTGAGAAGGCCGAAAGATAACACGGGTTGGAAACGGCCCGATGGAATAATGGGCCATTAATGGGTATAAAGCGATACACTATTCATTACGGGCCAGTTTCACCACGGGCCATTAAGGGGCCAAGAGTTACAAAGGGCCTCATATGGGCCGAAAGACATCATGGGCCATACATGGGCCAGAAGTTACAACGGGCTGGAATCATATTGGACGGCCCAGATGAAGCTACTGGGCTTAATTCCAATAGGCCGTAACGGGCCGTGAGTTAGCGGGTCGTAAATGGGCTATATACGAACAGGCCGTTAACAGGCTTTCCATGGGCCGGCCCGCTACCTTTTGACCAAGTCAAACGGGCTGGCCTTTTCACCGTAATGGGCCTCTGTTGGGCCGTGCCACCTGTCGACGCATCATAGGCGCGTCATGTCCAATGAGTGGATGACATCTGTCCCAACGATTAGCCAACACGTGTTTCTTCCGGCCAATGAGAATTTTACACGTGGAAAATCCCCATTGGTCCGGGCTGTTAACGGGTTATCGGATCCAAAACCGGACCCGATAGCTGAACGGTGACCCGTTACGGTGGATGCCACGTGTCGGTTACCCTTGACGAAAACACTTCCATGACGCGCCATTTATCGTCATGGAAGTGGACACTTCCGTGATGATAATTTTTGGTAATGTCATGGAACACTTCTACGACAGCACATGTATGACTATCTTGATTCTGTCATAAAATTGTCATGGATGTACATGCATGACAGAAAATGTGACCTACTGTGACAAACATGTATCATCACAGAAGTGTATTTTTGTAGTGCATATGTTTCAAATTAGATATTACCATCATCCTTCCAATTTGTTACTTGTTTGGATGATAAAGTATTTTAAAATTGTGAAATTCTTGTTCCAATATGTATGCCATTGTGGAGAAGTACATTTTCGATATGTATGCAATTGTGTGTACCAACCCCCACCCCACCTCCTCATTTCTGTGGAAGGAAATCATGCAAAGCAATCGACAATAAAATCGACAATACCAATAAATCGCTTGTAAGCAAACAATAATCTCAATCGCATCATATCTTTTCTTGCATCTGCCTACGAATTCCCTTGGTTACATTTCATAATTCCAGAGAACATTAGTGTCCATATATGTATTAACTTACATGTGGTGTGTTTGCGTAAATTGCTCAAAACCACCACATTTGTGGCTAGGGTTCTTTAAAACCAGCGCTTTTACCAAAAATTGCAAAATACCACCAACTCTGTGGCAAGTGAATAACAAATTGCACTAACTCGGAACTGAGCTGCGTCTAACAACAAACTGACTGGTGGGGCCTGTCCGTCGGGCTGATGTGGCAAAGACTAGTCCTAGTCAATGTGTTGACCTGCTGAGGTGGACGGGGTCCCACTTGTCAGCCACACATCTTATTTCCCCCTCTTCTCCTTCTTCCTCGCCTCTAATCTGCTCTGACAAGCACATTACAGCCTGCGAGAAGCGGAAGCAAGCACCGACGGAAGCAGCAGCAAGCCGTGGTGGAAGCAAGCGGCGAGGTGGCTGGTTGATACGTCCATTTTGCATCATGCTTTTGTATTGATATTTATTGCATTATGGGCTGTTATTACACATTATAGCACAATACTTATGCCTTTTCTCTCTTATTTCATAAGGTTTACATGAAGAGGAAGAATGCCGGCAGCTGGAATTCTGGACTAGAAAAGGAGCAAATCTGAGAGACCTATTCGGCACAACTCCAAAAGTCCTGAAAATTTACGGAGAATTATTTTGGAATATATAAAAAATTATTGGGTGAAGAAAGAACCAGAGGGGGGGGGGGGGGGGGGGGGGGGGGGGGGGGGGGGGGGGGGGGGGGGGGGGGGGGGGGGGGGGGGGGGGGGGGGGGGGGGGGGGGGGGGGGGGGGGGGGGGGGGGGGGGGGGGGGGGGGGGGGGGGGGGGGGGGGGGGGGGGGGGGGGGGGGGGGGGGGGGGGGGGGGGGGGGGGGGGGGGGGGGGGGGGGGGGGGGGGGGGGGGGGGGGGGGGGGGGGGGGGGGGGGGGGGGGGGGGGGGGGGGGGGGGGGGGGGGGGGGGGGGGGGGGGGGGGGGGGGGGGGGGGGGGGGGGGGGGGGGGGGGGGGGGGGGGGGGGGGGGGGGGGGGGGGGGGGGGGGGGGGGGGGGGGGGGGGGGGGGGGGGGGGGGGGGGGGGGGGGGGGGGGGGGGGGGGGGGGGGGGGGGGGGGGGGGGGGGGGGGGGGGGGGGGGGGGGGGGGGGGGGGGGGGGGGGGGGGGGGGGGGGGGGGGGGGGGGGGGGGGGGGGGGGGGGGGGGGGGGGGGGGGGGGGGGGGGGGGGGGGGGGGGGGGGGGGGGGGGGGGGGGGGGGGGGGGGGGGGGGGGGGGGGGGGGGGGGGGGGGGGGGGGGGGGGGGGGGGGGGGGGGGGGGGGGGGGGGGGGGGGGGGGGGGGGGGGGGGGGGGGGGGGGGGGGGGGGGGGGGGGGGGGGGGGGGGGGGGGGGGGGGGGGGGGGGGGGGGGGGGGGGGGGGGGGGGGGGGGGGGGGGGGGGGGGGGGGGGGGGGGGGGGGGGGGGGGGGGGGGGGGGGGGGGGGGGGGGGGGGGGGGGGGGGGGGGGGGGGGGGGGGGGGGGGGGGGGGGGGGGGGGGGGGGGGGGGGGGGGGGGGGGGGGGGGGGGGGGGGGGGGGGGGGGGGGGGGGGGGGGGGGGGGGGGGGGGGGGGGGGGGGGGGGGGGGGGGGGGGGGGGGGGGGGGGGGGGGGGGGGGGGGGGGGGGGGGGGGGGGGGGGGGGGGGGGGGGGGGGGGGGGGGGGGGGGGGGGGGGGGGGGGGGGGGGGGGGGGGGGGGGGGGGGGGGGGGGGGGGGGGGGGGGGGGGGGGGGGGGGGGGGGGGGGGGGGGGGGGGGGGGGGGGGGGGGGGGGGGGGGGGGGGGGGGGGGGGGGGGGGGGGGGGGGGGGGGGGGGGGGGGGGGGGGGGGGGGGGGGGGGGGGGGGGGGGGGGGGGGGGGGGGGGGGGGGGGGGGGGGGGGGGGGGGGGGGGGGGGGGGGGGGGGGGGGGGGGGGGGGGGGGGGGGGGGGGGGGGGGGGGGGGGGGGGGGGGGGGTGCATCTAATCTATGTGGATGAAGTTTGTGGATTATTTAAGCTTGCAGGTTTGCCCGAGGATGATGTCAAGAAGAAGGTCTTCCCTTTATCTTTGAAGGGAAAGGCATTGACATGGTATAGGCTTGATACGTCTCCAGCTAATTTTTGATTGTCCCATGCTGTTATATTATCAATCTTGGATGTTTTATAATCATTTTATAGTCATTTTATATCATTTTTTGGTACTAACCTATTGACATAGTGCCAAGTGCCAGTTGTTGTTTTTTCCATCGCAGGAAATCAATATCAGACGGAGTCCAAATGCCACGAAACTCCACGATGATTTTTTATGGGCCAGAAGGAACACATTGGGCCCTGGCTGCGCCTGGTGGGTGCCCCGAGGGAGGCACAACCCACCAGGGCATGCTAGGAGGCCCAGGCGTGCCCTGGTGGGTTGTGCCCACCTCGGGTGCCCCCCGGACCGCCTCTTTGCTCTATAAATACCCCAATATTCCAGAAACCCTAGGGGAGTCGACGAAATATTGATCCATCCGCCACAGAGTCCAGAACCACCAGATCCAATCTAGACACCATCTCGGATGGGGTTCACCACCTCCATTGGTGCCTCTCCGATGATGCGTGAGTAGTTCTTTGTAGACCTTCGGGTCCGTAGTTAGTAGCTAGATGGCTTCCTCTCTCTTGCTGAATTCTCAATACAATGGCCTCTTGGAGATCCATATGATGTAACTCTTTTTGCGGTGCGTTTGTTGGGATCTAATGAACTTTGAGTTTATGATCAGTTATATCTTTTTATATCCATGAAAGTATTTGAGTTTCTTTGATCTCTTTTATGCATGATCTTTTATAGCCTCGTATTTCTTCTCCGATATTTGGATTTTGTTTGGCCAACTTGATCTATTTATCTTGCAATGGGAAGAGGTGCTTTGTAGTGGGTTCGATCTTACGGTGCTTGATCCCAGTGACAGAAGGGGAACCGGCACGTATGTATCATTGCTACTAAGGATAAAACGATGGGGTCTATCTCTACATAGATAGATCTTGTCTACATCATGTCATCGTTCTTATTGCATTACTCCGTTTCTCCATGAACTTAATACACTAGATGCATGCTGGATAGCGGTCGATGTGTGGAGTAATAGTAGTAGATGTAGGCAGGAATCGGTCTACTAATCTTGGACGTGATGCCTATGTAATGATCATTGCTTCGATATCGTCATGATTATTCGAAGTTTTATCAATTGCCCAACAGTAATTTGTTCACCCACCGTTTGCTATTTTTCTCGAGAGAAGCCACTAGTGAAACGTACGGCCCCCGCGTCTTATTTCTCAAATATTTGCCTTTGCGATCTATTTTTCCTTGCATTTATTTTCAAATCTATTAAACCAAAAATACAAAAACACCTCGCTGCATTTTATTTCTATTTATTTTATTTGGCGTTCGATCTATCAATGTACTACAAATTTACCTCGCGTCCTTTGCCTATCTTGAGGCGCCGTACCCCGGAAGGGATTGACAACCCATTTAACACGTCGGGTTGCGAGGATTTGTTGTCTGTGTGCAGGGGTTGTTTACGTTGTGTTGCTTGGTTCTCCTACTGGTTCGATAACCATGGTTTCATATCTGAGGGAAATACCTACCGCCGCTGTGCTGCATCATCCCTTCCTCTTTGGGGAAATACCGATACCGACGTAGCTTCAAGCGACATCAAAAGGAATTTATGGCGCCGTTGCCGGGGAGGATCTTCAACATATACTAGGTTCCTAATCACAAATCTCATCTCCTTGCAATTTACATTATTTGCCATTTGCCTCTCATTTTCCTCTCCCCCACTTCACAAAAATTTGTTTTTTTATTCGCCCTCTTTTTCGTTCGCCTTTTTCTCGTCAGATCTTTTGTTTGCTTGTGTTGCAATGTGCCTTCTATATGCTTACATCTTTGCTTGCTAAAAATCTATTGATATGGATCCCCATCCACTTGCTAATCTTTTTAAAAGATCCAATCTTGATGAACCAATTGCTAGTGAGTTGAGTGCACTACATTATCTTTATGAAGTTTTGCTTGGGAATCATGAATCTGAAAATTGTGATGAAGAAATTTATGAAGTGATTCATGATAGCTCCTTGAATGAAAAGCATGATCGCAATAATTTTGCTATAAATTCTATTAATGTCAATTGTGCTAATAATATGCAAAACCCCAAGCTTGGGGTGATAATGTTTCTTATGATCTTGAAAATTTACTTAAGCCTCATGATGAATATGTTTGCGATAATATTGAAAGTGGGTTTGGAAGAGTGTCAACTTTAGCAAATAATCCCACATATTTGGAGAGTGTTCAATCTTATGAATTTTTTGATGAAAGTGGGTTTGGAGAGGTCATGACTTTATTTGATGATAATCCCACTATTTTGGAAGAGTGTCAACTTTGCATGCATGTGGATCATAAAGAGAAAATTTTATATGATAGTTATATTATTGAATTTGATTATGATCATACATATAATTATTATGACAGAGGAAAATATGGTTGTAGAAATTTTCATGTTATTAAATTTCCTCTCGTTGTGTTGAGATTGTCAATGTTTTATTCCTCTCCTTTGCATATGCTAGATGTTTCTTGTCTTGATAATTTGTTGTCCTATAAAATTACTATGCATAGGAAGTATGTTAGACTTAAATGTGTTTGTCACATTCATGATTCTCTCTTTGTGTTTCGATTATTATCTGTTGTGTGAGCATCGTTGAAAAATTATGCCTAGCTAGGGGCATAAAACTATAGCGCTTGTTGGGAGGCAACCCAATGAATAATTTTTATTTTTGCTTTTTGCTTTCTGTTATTGAGTGTTAGCACAATTATGCTACTGTTATGATTGTGTTTTTATGTTTTAATTAGTGTTTGTGCCAAGTAGAACCAATAGGATCTTCTTGGGTGATAGTTGTTTGATCTTGCTGAAAAAGACAGAAACTTTGCACTCACGAAAATAATTGTTAAAAATCACCAGAACACGATAAAATGCCAATTATTTTTGCAGAAGATTAATATACAAATTACCCAGGTCGTCCTAGTTTTTCAGAATTTTTGGAGTTCCATAAGTATTCTAACAAATCAGATTGCTACAGACTGTTCTGTTTTGACAGATTCTGTTTTCTTTGTGTTGTGTGCTTATTTTGATGACTCTATGGTTTTCTTTGATGATTTTTTGCCATAGAAAAGTTGGACTACAGTAGATATAATAAAAAAAATAAGAATTGGTTTGATACAGCACTTATAGTAGTGATTTATTTTTCTTACACTAACGGATCTCACGAAGGTTTTGTTGAGTTTTGTGCGATTGAAGTTTTCAAGTTTTGGGTTATCTTACGATGGATGAAGGAAGGATAGAAGAGCCTAAGCTTGGGGATGCCCCGGCATCCCAAGCTATTATCCAAAAATGAGCAACCAACTAAGCTTAGGGATGCCCCCGGGTGGCATCCCCGCTTTCTTCCAACAACTATCGGTATTTTACTTGAAGCTATATTTTTATTCGTCACATGATATGTGTTATGCTTGGAGCGTCTTGTATGATATGAGTCTTTGCTTGTTTTATTTTGTGTTTTAAGTCATCAATCCTTGCTGTACACACTTATTTGAGAGAGCCAAATTATGTCATGACTTGTTAGAATTGCTCTCTATGCTTCACTTAAATTTTTATGAGCTATGGACTTGCTCTAGTGCTTCACTTATATCTTTTTTTAGCACGGTGAGCTTAGTTTTTTGAAGAAATGCTCTCTTGCTTCACTTAGATTTATTTGAGAGTTAGTAAAATTTTAAAGAAATTCTCTCTTGCTTCACTTAAATTATTTTGAGAGAAAGAAGAAAAATTATGCTCATGATCTTCACTTATATTTGTTTGAGCTTATGAAAAGCAACACATGAAAATTAGTCCCAAAGTGATAGATATCCAAGAAGGATATAATAAAAACTTTCATGAAGATCATTGGACAAAATAAACTTGATTCTTATTAATAGTTTTGAGATATGATGATGCGATATGTGAGTTATGTTGATGAGTAATTATGCTTTAGTAAGAATATTGGTGTTAAGGTTTGTGATTCCCTATGCAAGTACGAAAGTCAATAGTCATGCAATGAAATTATATCCTAGTTGTGGTGCATTATTCGGTGTTATTTATTCTTAATGCTTGCTTATGAGATTATCCGTTTCTTGGTTGGTCGCTTCTCAATCTTTTGCTAGCCTTCATTTTGCACCAAGTATGATCTCTACTTGTGCATCCAAAATCCTTTAAACCAGTTTTGCCATAGGAGTCCAGTATATCTACTTATATGCAGTATTCTTTTGCTGTTCTAAGCAAATTTGCATGTGCCATCTCTAATTTTCAAAATAAACTTCTCTTTTGTGTGTTTGTTTCGCTCGCGGAGCGGTGAGGGGTGGCTAATATTTTCCATGCTGGATGTGTTATTCTCACGATGAGTGTTTATTCACTTGTCATTGCACAAGAGTAAGGCAAAGGTTTTAGGGATGCCCAGTCCCGAAATGCAAAAATGAATTTACTTTATGTTGTCAAATAATAAATTCCTTGGAAAGTGTTGGTATGGAGGGCACCCGTGGATACAGCTAGCCATGGAAAGTGAAAGTATGGTGGAAAAAGGAATAAACTTTATTTTCTGTTTGGGAACCGCCTATGGCATATCTAGCATGGAAAGTGTTGGGAACTCTAAGTCGTTTTCGTTGGTGGGATGGATACACCTCCCAAAATGTTTTTATCTCTATTTTTTTTGCTTTGAGCTCTGGCACCTCCACAAATCCCTACTTCCCTCTGCGAAGGGCCCTTCTTTTACTTTATGCAATTTTTATTTTGAATTTGAGCCTCCATCTTCTCTTATAAAAGCACCAACTAGGAGGAAATATGATCGTACTCAAGTCTTGGGTGTAACTAATATTCGAGTGTGTTTCATGAATGGATCAATGGTTGAGCATGATGGGCTAGGGATAACTTATTTTAGCATTGATATTTTGAAAGACATGGTTGCTTGTTGATATGCTTGAGTATCTAAATTATTATGTCAAAACTAGACTATTGATTTGAATCACATAAAATTCCAATTGTCCATTCTTTAAAGAAAAGAATATGATATGACATGATAGGCAGCATTCCACATCAAAAATTCTGTTTTTATCACTTACCTACTCGAGGACGAGTAAGAGTTAAGCCAAGGGATGCTGATATGTCTCCAACGTATCTATAATTTTTGATTGTCCCATGCTGTTATATTATCAATCTTGGATGTTTTATAATCATTTTATATCATTTTTTGGTACTAACCTATTGACATAGTGCCAAGTGCCAGTTGTTGTTTTTTCCATGTTTTTTACATCGCAGGAAATCAATATCAGACGGAGTCCAAATGCCACGAAACTCCACGATGATTTTTTATGGGCCAGAAAGAACACATTGGGCCCTGGCTGTGCCTGGGGGGTGCCCCGAGGGAGGCACAACCCACCAGGGCGCGCCAGGAGGCCCAAGCAGTAATTTGTTCACCCACCGTTTGCTATTTTTCTCGAGAGAAGCTACTAGTGAAACCTATGGCCCCCGGGTCTTATTTCTCATATATTTGCCTTTGCAATCTATTTTTCCTTGCATTTATTTTCAGATCTATTAAACCAAAAATACAAAAATACCTCGCTGCATTTTATTTCTATTTATTTTATTTGGCGTTCGATCTATCAATCTACTACAAATTTACCTCACGTCCTTTGCCTATCTTGAGGCGCCGTACCCCGGAAGGGATTGACAACCCCTTTAACACGTCGGGTTGCGAGGATTTGTTATCTATGTGCAGGGGTTGTTTATGTTGTGTTGCTTGGTTCTCCTAGTAGTTCGATAACCTTGGTTTCATATCTGAGGGAAATACCTACTGCCGCTGTGCTGCATCATCCCTTCCTCTTTGGGGAAATACCGACGTAGCTTCAAGCGACATCAAGGCTATGTGATGATATTGGATATTGGAACTACTACCGATTGAAATTGGAATTTCATCAGAAGTTTTATCCTATGCATCTGGTTCATCGTGATCGAAATTATATTTATAATTTTTGGCCTCATGAGGGAGAAAGTATCGCTCAAGCTTGGGGGAGGCTTAAGTCAATGTTATATTCATGCCCCAATCATGAGCTATGAAGAGAAATTATTATTCTAAATTTTTATGCTCGGCTTTCTCGTAATGATCAATCCATGCTTGATACTTCTTGCACTGGTTCTTTTATGAATAAGACTACTGAATTCAAATGGGATTTATTGGAAAGAATTAAACGCAACTCTGAATATTGGGAACTCGACGAAGGTAATGAGTCAGGTATAAACCATAAGTTTGACTGTGTTAAATATTTCATGGATACCGATGCTTTTCGTGAATTTAGCACTAAATATTGACTTGACTCTGAGATAGTAGCTTCTTTCTATGAATCTTTCGCTACTCATGTTGATCTTCCTAAGGAGAAGTGGTTTAAATATCATCCTCCCATTGAAGTAAAGTAGTAGAACCTATTAGAGTTGAAGAAGAAATTGTTACTTATAATGTTGATCCTATTGTTCCTACTGCTTATATTGAGAAACCACCTTTTCTTGTTAGGATAAAGGATCATGCTAAAGCTTCAGCTGTGGTTCGTAAGAGTTATACTAGAACACCTACACGCCCTGAACAAATTAAAGTTGAACCTAGTATTGCTATGCTTAAAGATCTCTTGGTTGATAATATTGATGGGCATGTTATTTATTTCTGTGATGAAGCTGCTAGGATTGCTAGATCCGATATTAAAGATAAACATAGACCTATTGTTGGCATGTCTGTTGTTTCTGTTAAAATTGGAGATCGTTGTTATCATGGCTTATGTGTTGTGGGTGCTGGTGTGAGTGCAATTCCTTTTACTTTATATCAAGAAATTATGAATGATATTGCACCTGCTGAGATGGAAGATATTGATGTCACTATTAAGCTTGCCAATAGAGGTACTATGTCACCAATTGGGATTGTTAGAGATGTTGAAGTCTTGTGTGGGAAAATAAAATACCCTGCTGATTTTCTTGTTCCTGGTTCCCCACAAGATGATTTTTGGCCCATTATATTTGGTAGACCTTTTTTAAACACTGTTAATGCGCAGATGGACCGTGAGAAAGAAATTATTACTGTAAGTTTTGGGGATGTGTCTCATGGTTTTAATTTCTCTCAATTTCGTAGACAACCCCATGAGAAAGAATTTCCTAGTAAGGATGAAATTATTGGTCTTGCTTCTATTGCCATGCCTCCTACCGATCCTTTAGAACAATATTTGCTAGACCATGACAATGATATGCTTATGAATGAAAGAAAGGAATTAGATGGAATATTTTTTAACCAAATGCCTGTTTTGAAACACAATTTGCCTGTTGAAATCCTTGGAGATCCTCCTCCACCCAAGGGTGATCCCGTGTTTGAGCTTAAACAATTGCCTGATACTTTGAAATATTATTATCTTGATGAGAAGAAGATATATCCTCACTACTGCAGGATGGTCCAAACGCGACACTACGATCAGAGATCCTTTGATGAAACTGTGTGCGATGCCATAATCGCAAACGGTGGTGTAAAAAACCGTCAAAAAGGTGCAAAACGTTTGTGATGACGGATGCATCAAACACGGTTCAGATTTTAGTTGCGTGTGCGATGTAGGGCATCCGGTTCAGTTCAATTAACTATTTGCGATGAGGAGGAACAAAAGAAACGGGCAGCCAGATGAAGGTGTGTGTGATATATAGCATATGGTTCACTAGGATGAACTGTGTGTGATTAGGCAACACAATGGAAACGGTTCAACTGAACAAGATGTGTGTGATACGCGGCAAACAGGTCTGTAATCAGAAATATGTGCGAAGACCAATAATAACACAGACGATTGCTGCTAATATGCCGTGTGATTTGCTCTCTCTACAGAAGAATAACATATATATATATATATATATAACTGAAAAAAACATCCAATTACATAAGTGACTATACACATCATTCGCACACACCTCAATAAACAATTGCATGCATTCTAAAGTAGGAGAAACGATCATCTAGTCATCTACTTCTTGTGACTCTCCCGCCACTGCTCTGTGGCTCGATCCCTCGTCTGGGGCAGGAAGAAGACACTTCCTCATGTCAACGATCCGCATGTACATCTCATAGCTTGTGTACGCGTCCTTGGCCGCATACTTGACATGTTGTTCATCCAGTCTCTCAGGCCACACACTGTGCCAGGCGTTCTTGTCCTTCTTGCTCTCATTCTTCATCTTCATGTAGTAGTGGTCGATGATGGCCGAGGCGAGGTCAACCAGGGAGTTTAGTTTGTTTTTGTCGCTGCCCCAGACCTTGTAGTGGTGCTGGATGTTGACAAGATTCGGGCATTTCAAGCCCGAAACCTTGAGCACTTTTAGATCGTTGGTGGTGTCCACCGTAGTGAAACTGTAGTCGGAGCTGTTGATAAACCTGGAGAAACACTCGCAAGGCCTTGTGGCAAGGTGGTAGAGGTAGACGAGGACGTCATGTCACATGCACAACTGGACGACGACAACCTTCTGATCGTGCCCGGCACGACCGATGGTGTACTCGAGGTCGAAGCCGACCACTTGGTACCTGTCCTCAACAAGGAACTGCTCCATAGTTTGGATGGAGCTCTCCACCAAGACCGGTTCGTTCATGTACACCACCGAGAGGGACTTCCCCCTCACGTAGGTGTCCACTACGTGATGCGTGGTGAACTGCCCGCCGTTGTCGTCGTCGGCCGCTGGGAGCGCCATTCGAGCCACGGGGATCACCATTGGAACCGCTGGATGTCCTCTCTGTAAGTGTCGTCGTGGGTGTGCTTATTGTGTCATGTGAAGTGAGAGATGAAGGTAAATGGCCGCAGGAATAAATGGGGGCCGGGCGGCCTGGATTCTCTGCGTGTCCG
Source organism: Thinopyrum obtusiflorum (assembly GCA_036873465.1). Taxonomy (NCBI): domain Eukaryota; kingdom Viridiplantae; phylum Streptophyta; class Magnoliopsida; order Poales; family Poaceae; genus Thinopyrum; species Thinopyrum obtusiflorum. Next base: position 36,100 of record JAAAWM010011795.1, on the reverse strand, counting down.
CATGATAGTTTTTGTAGCGGGTAACTTCATTGTCGCGCCGCGCCCGGTGCAACCGCATGCACACGAACGTGCGTAATCATGCGCCAGCCCCAAACACTGGCAGCGCACGTGGAGGGACAAGGACAGAGCACCTGGAGGGACGCGAGAGCAGAGCGCGCATGGTGGGACGTGAGCAGAGCTTGCCGCGGCCGCCTGAGCCGCAAGCAACCACACGCATAGAGCAGTTGAACACGCAGGAAACGGTCGCCTACAAGCCGGCCGACAGTTGCGTCGTTGCGTAGAGAGCGGCCATGTGCTACTACCTCCGTCTTGGTCTATAGTCCCCTTTATATTCTGTGCCATACTTTTCCCTCAAATTTAACCAACAAAATGTTAATGCATGTTATAAAAATTATATAATTGGAAACTATGTTCAAATACGAATCAAACTATATAATCTTTGGCGACCTGCATTCATATTTTATTAGTTAAATCATACTTATAAACCAGGAAGGGGGTATAGTAGGTAATTAAATCACAAATATTTTTTTATTAACCGTATGTGTACGTGGCCTTTCGTCCTCCTCTCGTAGGTCTTGTCACCCGCTGCCGCAGACAGCTTACAGCGCAAGATTGCGCAGCGCGCGGGGGCATTCTTTTGGCCAAACGGTGGTGCCAATGAATCATCGGTGAGCCCGTTCCCGCGCAACCTCGCAGGTTCCCGCGCAAGCTTCCCGCCCGACTCAGTGAAATCCCCCAAAATCCCAATGCTTATCGGCCTGCTATATAAACCCTCACGGCCGGCGAGTCCTGCGTCGCATTTCCCCTCCCTCCCTGTAGCTTATCTCGTCTGCTTCTCCCACAATCGCCAATGGCACAGGTCCGTCGTCGTCGCTCAGCCACTCTGCCGTCATCAGAGGACAGCTCCTGCTGGGAGGGTACACCACTGCGGCGGCTCAGTCCCCGGCGTAGTGTAGTGCGTGTGGCGTCCCTGTTGGGTGTGCGTGGAACACCCACAACATGCTCCGTCGCCGGTGCCCGTCGGCAGCTGTTTCCGACCGCCGTTGCCGCCACACAACCATCGAAAGCCAGGGCCATCGCCTGCTCCGCCACCGCGGCCCGAAGGCGGGAGGTGGCCTTCGTGGCCGCCACCCCACTGCCGGCCACCGTGGCCATCACCCGCTCCGCCACCGTGGCCCAAAGGTGGGAGGTGGTGGTCGTGGCCGCCACCCCATCGTCAGCCGTCGTGGCCGCCAGCCCACCGTCGACCGTTGGGGTCATCACCCGCTCCGCCACCGCCGCCCGAAGGCGGGAGGCGGAGGTGGATGCCTGCACGTGCGTCAGCGACCTTGCGCGCTACAGCGAGTTCCTGCGGGAGGAGGAGGAGCTCCTCGTCGAGCACGCAAAGAGCCTTACCGTTGCCGTGGCCGCGGCACACGCCGCCTCAGAGGCGAGGAATCAAGATATCTACGAGAAGAACCACCGCTTCAAGAGGGGTCGTCTGGAGCAGCAGAGGGCATTCGAGGTGAGCGTCGCTGAAGCTGCAGCAGCGGCAGGCACCATATTGCAGTTATCTAGCTCGTCGGTAGGCTCCTCCTCCTCTGCCTCTTACTGAGCGTGCTCGGCAGAGGAGAGGCAGCCGGAAGTAGTATAAAGCCTCTCCGTAGTAGTAGTATTTAGGGGCTATTTTGTTCAGTTCATCTGACTATAGATGTGGTGGAACTGTACAACGTACTTAAAATTAGCTTGTATATAAAGTAGAAGTAGCTATTTCAGTACGTGGTTGGCAATAATTGGTGAAAAGTTTGGTCGGTTCAGCTATCGAGTTGAACTGTTTATATAAAGAACAACTGCTTAATCTAAGAATGAAATCTATGCTTAATTACTGAATTTTAGTTGCAAAAATTAGATACTGCTAGTGATTTTTAGCTTCATATTTTGACAAATCGTAGTGTTACAAGGTTGACAAATGGCAATGTTACTAGATCAACAAATGTCAATCTTTCCAATTTGACAAATGGCAACATACCCAATATGACAGATGCAAATCTTACCAAATTGTTTGTAAGTGGTTGCACACGGGTCATCGAAAAGAACCGTTTGTGTTGAAGAGATGCACAAATCCTGTTCTCACTTTGCATAGGGGTGTTCTATCTAAAACGTTTGCGATCAAGAGCTGCAAAAATCCTACTCGGCACATTTTCCCTTGGCTTCCTGGGGAAGCTGTCGGTTTGCATACGGGTGTTCTAAATAAAACGTTTGCGATGAGTGTTTTATATTTAAAAACCATTGACATTTTTTTCAAAAGAAAATCATTTGATAAGTCTATACATTAAGAGAGAAAAACACAAGTTTGCTCAAACCATATCTTTCATTCAGACATACTACGAATTTATATTCATATGATCGAGATACAGTATTATACCCAAGAAAAAAACTATTTCCAGCGGCGGCGGAGGCGGCGTGCCGCACCGTCGTCGTCGTTGTCGTCCTCTGGGACGCCGTTGTTGAAGTCTTAAATGCGGCACAAAATGTTCTTCACATGTAAATCAAACATCATGTCGTCGCGCGATCGACGGGCGAGGCGCAGGAGGACGGCAGCTGGTGGCGCTGAGAGGTAGCGGTCGACGGCGGTGTCCCATTCTGCTGAGGGGGGCGCGCGCACGGGCACGGGCACGGCGAGTGCAGCCAAACGCACGGGGACCGGTGCCGCGGTGGGTGGAGGTGCGCGCACGGGCACGGGCGCTGGCGCTAGCATGTACACGAGCTCGCGCGGGTCTGCGGAGACCTCGCTGACGCCCACGGCTTCTAGCTCTACGATAGTGCTCGGCGACCAGCCCGTCAATGCTACGGGGATGGTCGCTGGCGCAGGGATGCGAGCTGGGACGGGAGCGGGGGCAGCAACCGCCGCGTTCAGCTCGTTCTGGGCCATGTCCATGACACCCCATTCCTCCTTATTTTCTATCTCCTCCGGCTCGGAATCGACTTCACCAAACTTGAAGACTAGTAGCAGATGATCCTTCTGCACCATGGTGTTGGTGGAGGTCCGCGGGAGGGAGGGGAATGGGAGGCGAATAGTAAGGCCGCCGGTATTAAGCAGCGGCCCGGGCGCCATTAATTGAGAGGAAGGCGGGCAGCCATGGAAGTCAAATGGCTCGCATTCCAGTGAGCCTGCGTAGCGTACAGCTCACACGCTTCTCGATGAGCCTACGCATTGGAGGACAGCTTGCACGCCTCTCGGTCAGCCTGCACACCGGACTGCACTTGCACGCCTCCCGTTCAGTCAAGCAGCTGTCCACACGGCACCTCCTATAGCCATTAAAACCAAGACACATGGTGTCACGTGAATGGTTAACAGAACGCACACGGTTTGAATTATACAAACGTTTGAGATATTAAAGTGGTAGCTATTTTTTCAAAATGCATTTGTTGGCTGTTATTCGAGTGTGCCTTCTCTCAAAATGGACATGAAAAATACCACAGCATGTCGGGTGCCATTCCATGATAGCATGCCAAGTTTCATGAATTTCAGACGAGTTTTGGATTTACTAGAATTTAAAAACAAAGTATCTCAACGTTTTGCCGGCAATCAACGGTGCCCTGGTGTTTGAAATTCATTCCCATTTCTTGCATGGGACCTAAGCATGCACCCAAGGACAAAGATTTGATTTGTCAACCAATTTATATGCACTGGAGCATGTGCATGTAGTTCAAATTTGAATTATGCACATAAATGCATTGAAAACTCAGTTAATGCATAAAAATGTCCAAAGGAACCCCGAAAAATCCCAAAAATTGACACAACACTCCTGTTGTTCTATGTTGACACGATAAATTTTTTGAAAGAAATAAGAGGCAATGGATATCATTTCGTCCCCAAAGGTGGGACGTTCCCTACCGAAACCATCATGCTTGTTGTGAGAAGCATATACCCAAACCTGCGCCAAATGGGACAAAAATTTTACCACGGCATGTTGATGTCGCCCCATGATAGCATGCTAAGTTTCATGAATTTCAGATGAGTTTTGGATTTACTAGAATTTAAAAACCAGGTATCTCAATGTTTGCGGCCGAGTGACGGTGGCTGGGTGTTTGACATTCATTCCCATTTCTTGCATGGGACCTAAGCATGCAACCAAGGACATAGATTTGAATTTTTAAACCAATTTATATGCATTAGAGCATGTGCATGTAGTTCAAATTTGAATTATGCACATGAATGCATTGAAAACTCAGTTAATGCATAAAAATGTCCAAACGAACCCCGAAAAATCCCCAAAATTGACACAACACTCCTATTGTTCTATGTTGACAAGAGAAATTTTTTGAAAGCAATAAGAGGTAATGGATATCGTTTCGTCCCAAAGGTGGGACGTTCCCTACCGAAACCACCAGGCTGGTTGTCAGAAGCTCTGGTTTGTGAGAAGCATATCCCCAAACCTGCCCCAAATGGGACAAAAAATTTACCACGGCATGTTGATGCCGCTCCATGATAGCATGCCAAGTTTCATGAATTTCAGACGAGTTTTGGATTTACTAGAATTTAAAAACCAGGTATCTCAATGTTTGCGGCCGAGTGATGGTGGCAGAGTGTTCGACATTCATTCCCATTTCTTGCATGGGACCTAAGCATGCAACCAAGGACACATATTTGAATTTTCAACCAATTTATATGCATTAGAGCATGTGCATGTAGTTCAAATTTTAATTATGCACATGAATGCATTGAAAACTCAGTTAATGCATAAAAATGCCCAAACAAACCCCGAAAAATCCCAAAAATTGACACAACACTCCTGTTGTTCTATGTTGACACGAGAAATTTTTTGAAAGCAATAAGAGGCAATGGATATCGTTTCGTTCCCAAAGGTGGGACGTTCCCTACTTAAACCATCAGGCTTGTTGTGAGAAGCTCTCGTTTGTGAGAAGCATATCCCCAAACCTGCCCCAAATAGGACAAAAAATTTACCACGGCATGTTGATGCCGCTCCATGACAGGATGCCAAGTTTCATGAACTTCAGACGAGCTTTGGATTTACTAGAATTTAAAAACCAGGTATCTCAATGTTTGCGGCCGAGTGACGGTGGCAGGGTGTTTGACATTCATTCCCATTTCTTGCATGGGACCTAAGCATGCAACGAAGGACACATATTTGAATTTTCAACCAATTTATATGTGTTAGAGCATGTGCATGTAGTTCAAAATTTAATTATGCACATGAATGCATAGAAAACTCAGTTAATGTATAAAAATGTCCAAGCGAACCCCGAAAAATCCCAAAAATTGACACAACACTCCCGTTATTCTATGTTGACACTAGGAAAAAAATTGAAATCAAGAAGAGGCAATGGATATCATTTCGTCCAGAAAGGTGAAACGTTCCCTACCGAAACCATCACACTTGTTGTGAGAAGCTCTGGTTTATGAGAAGCTTATACCCAAACCTGCCCCAAATGGGACAAAATTTGTACCACGGCATGTTGATGCCGCTCCATGATAGCATGCCAAGTTTCATGAATTTCAGACGACTTTTGGATTTACTAGAATTACAAAAGCAAGTACGTCAATGTTTGCCGGAGAGCCACAGTGTCGTGGTGTTGGAAATTCATCCCCATTTCTTGCATGGGACATAAGCATAAACCCATGGACACATATATGATTTTACAACCGATGTTGGTGCACCGAAGCATGTGCATGTAGTTTAATTTTGAATTGTGCACCTGAAATGGCTAGAAAACCAATTTAATGTATAAAATGTCCAAACGAACCTTGAATAATTCCAATTCTTTTATGACACACATATAGTTGCATGTTCACTGCAGATAAAAGGTCTAGCAATTGAAACACCGTCCATTGCCGTTGTGACCCCATTATGTAATTCAAATCAAGATGAAAAATCAAGTAGATCCCACACTGTTTATTATCACCGTCAGTGTATAGTACGCCTATGGCTTACGCGAGAAGGTGCGTGATGACCCACAAGTATAGGGGATCAATTGTAGCTCTTTTCGATAAGTAAGAGTGTCGAACCCAACGAGGAGCAGAAGGAAATGACAAGTGGTTTTTAGTAAGGTAATGTCTGCAAGTGCTGAAATTGTAAGTAGCGAGTAGTTTGATAGCAAGATAATTTGTAACGAGCAAGTAACGATAGTAACAATAAGTATGCAGCAAGGCATTAGAATTACTCCAAAAAGCATTATTATGGATAGAACATTATAAATAACAGTAAGAAAACATGATGCAAAATGGACGTATCAACTCCCCCAAGCTTAGACCTCGCTTGTCCTCAAGCGAAAACCGAAATCGAAAAACATGTCCACATGCTTTGAGAGAGAGGTGTCGATAAAAACAAAATACAGACATAGAAGCATCTTGTTGATTATTATAGCAGCAACAAAATTAAACATAGGACTTTTATCATAAAACTTGCATCATATACTTCCCATGAATAAGTAACAGTTCATCACATAATCGAAGTATAAAGGAAAAACTCTATTAGAAACCAACAAACTATGTCCTCAGTCAACTTTGCAACTACAATTCATCATCTTTTCAGGAAGAGTCACATGTCGGAGCCTTTTAAGCAAGTCCACATACTCAACCATCATATAGTCTTCTATGATTGCTAACACTCACCTCGTACCCATGAGCAAAACGTCTTGACCAGACACATAGAAAGATAGGGGCTTATAGTTTCGCCTCCCAACATACTCACCTCAAGGGTGATGTCAACAATAATAACTCATTCTATCTATATTCAACTGGACATATGTGCCTAGATCTTTCCTCACCACATGATGCTTGCCAAAAGAGAAAATAAAAAGGAATGGAAGGAAAACTTTGACTCTTTGCATAAAAGTAAATACATAAAAGTAAAGGATAAGCCCTTCGCAAAGGGAAACAGAGGTTGCCATGCGCTTATTTGTTTGTATGCTCATTCCCTTAGTGCAAAAGAACATCACATTGCATTGCCCCTTAAGATGACAACCTTTATTATGCAGTCTGTTGCTTTTATTCTTTGTCATCCATGTTCGTGCAATGCTCAATTTTCTCTTACACTAAACAATCTCACACATTTAGAAGCAATTTTTATTGCCTTTTTGCACCGATGACAACTTACTTGAGGGATCTTGCTCAATCCCTAGGTAGGTATGGTGGACACTCAAAAAAGATTTGGGTTTATGGGTTTTTGGATGCACAAGTAGTGTCTTTACTTAGTGCGGAATTTTTGGCTAGCAAAGATAGGGGGCAAGCACCACATGTTAAAGGATCTATGACAATATGACTTCTATGTGAATATAAACAAACATAAACCATTACGTTATCTTCCTTGTCCAATGTCAACAATTTTGGCATATAATATTTTGACGAGGGCTCACAATCACAAAAGATTTCTAGGATAGTATATTTATATGTGAATCTTCTCTTCCCTTATTAATTCTTTCATGAGTTGCATCACTGACTAATGCTATGTTTGTCAATCTCTAATAAAATTTTCTTACTTATACTTTTCCTTATGTGGTGCTATCACCTACCATAGGATTAGTATATGATCTTATTGATTTATTTCCTTTCTTTTATTTGCTTTCTTTCTCTTTTTCTTTTCTTTATTTATTATTTCTTTTCTTTATTTGCAACATGAAAGTAAAGGAAGCAAAAACTTAAACTAAACTTTATTATATAACTTGCACACGATTACAATGATAGATCACTAAGCAAACTCACAAAGAAGAAAGGATCGAACTAAACTTTTATTTCATCTAAAGCAAAAGATCGAACTAAGATAAGTAAAAGCAAAAAGATAGTGGGATGATACGATACCGGGGAACCTCCCCCAAGCTTGGCGGAAACCAAGGGGAGTGCCCATACCCGATACTCAGTTCTCCTTTGGTGGTGAAGACAATGGTGGTGGTGTAGTATTCTCCAATATAACCATGAGTAGATCCTTCAAACCTTGAATCTCTTGAAGAGCTTGATGAATTAGTTCACTATTTTTCTTCACCTCAGCCATTATATGTTTATTCTCAGGGCCCCATGGTTTGGTTCCTGCACTGTTTTCTCTCGGCCGAGATATATCCCAATTGGACGGTATGTGCCTACGAGGAGTGTTCTCGAACCCATAGTTGTGAATCAAATTATGAAAATTGTTACGATGTAACTTGTGTAAGGGCCTCCTCGGTGGAAGATCTTCTTGCACTTCCGGGCTTGCTCGATTGTTCGATGATCCCATGGCTTGATGAGGATTAGGGTGAGTGGAGATGCCAGCTAGTGTACCCCTCTCGGAGGCCGGAGGGTGAATCCCAAGGGGACTTTCCTCTTCTCCCTCCATAGCAACCTCTTCAGCTTCATCCCTCCTTAGATCTTCCTGAACCAACCTTATGTCTCCTTCTCCATTGTTGAAGGGTGAGGGAGTCATGATGTTGTTCTAGTTGAATCTGTCAGAAAACAGCAAGAAAAGAGAACAGAGGATTTTCTCCATGATATGGTGGTTAACAGGTTCGGGAAGTATATATAGATTTTTTATCTTGGAGGACAAGTACATGGAAGAAAAATGGAGTACGGAAGGTGTCCCAGGTGGGCACAACCCACCTGGGCGCGCCAGGCATGCCTGGCGCGCCCTGGTGTCTTGTGCCCACCAGGGGACGCTTCCTGGTAGTTTCTTTATTTCCAAAATTCTAAAATATTCCAAAACTGATAAAAAATATTTTTGCGGATTTTTTGGAGTCCGTTACTTACCATATCACGTACCTCCTTATTTTGACGATTCTGGAGTGTTCCGGAAGGACTCTTTTATGTGTTCTTCTGGTGTCAAAGTTTGGATAATATTGCTTTCAACATTAATAGGCGTACCTGAGATATAATGCTTTATTCGTTGTCCATTGACAACCTTCGAGTTAGTACCTTCGGAATTATTTATTTTGATGGCACCGGACCAGTAAACCTCCTGGATGACATATGGGCCTTCCCATTTCAAGAGGAGCTTCCCTGCAAAAAATCTAAAACGAGAGTTGTACAAAAGAACATATTCTCCGACTTTAAACTCACGCTTTTGGATTCTTTTGTCATGCCATCTTTTAACTTTTTCTTTGAATAACTTTGCATTTTCATAATCTTGGGTTCTCCATTCATCTAAAGAGCTTATATCAAATAACCTCTTTTCACCAGCAAGTTTGAAATCATAGTTGCGTTCTTTAACTGCCCAGTATGCTTTATGTTCTAACTCAAGAGGCAAATGACAAGCTTTTCCATAAACCATTTTATAAGGAGACATACCCATAGAATTTTTATATGCTGTTCTGTAAGCCCAAAATGCATCATCTAAATTCTTAGACCAATTCTTCCTGGACCTATTAACAGTCTTCTGCAAAATTATTTTTATTTCTCTATTGCTAAGTTCAACTTGACCACTAGACTGAGGATGATAGGGTGATGCAATTCTATGGTTAACATCATACTTGGCAAGCATTTTACAAAAAGCACCATGAATAAAGTGTGAACCACCATCAGTCATTAAATATCTAGGGACTCCAAACCTTGGGAAAATAACTTCCTTAATTATTTTAATAGAGGTGTTGTGATCAGCACTACTGGTTGGAATAGCTTCTACCCATTTGGTAACATAATCAACAACAACCAAAATATGTGTATACCCATTAGAGGAAGGAAAAGGTCCCATGTAATCAAATCCCCAAACATCAAATGGTTCAACAGAAGTGAATAATTCATAGGCATTTCTTGACGCTTACCGATATTACCTATTCTTTGGCATTCATCACAAGATGAGACATACTTACGAGCATCCTTGAAGAGAGTAGGCCAATAAAATCCAGACTGCAATACCTTATGAGCAGTTCTATATCCAGCATGATGCCCTCCATAAGCCTCGGAGTGACATTTCCGTAAGATTTGTCCCTGTTCATGCTCAGGTACACAACGTCTAATAATACCATCTACTCCTTCTTTATAAAGATGTGGGTCATCCCAAAAGTAATGTCTTAAATCATAGAAGAATTTTTTCTTTTGTTGGTAAGTAAAGCTAGGTGGCAAATATTTAGCAACGATGTAATTAGCATAGTCAGCATACCAAGGAGTACCATTAGCAACATTTATTGCAGCTAACTGCTCATCAGGGAAACTATCATCAATAGGAAGTGGGTCATCAAGCACATTTTCAAGCCTAGACAAGTTATCAGCTACGGGGTTCTCAACTCCTTTTCTATCAATGATATGTAAGTCGAATTCTTGTAACAAGAGAACCCAACGAATAAGTCTAGGTTTAGCATCTTTCTTTTCCATAAGATATTTAATAGCAGCATGGTCTGTGTGAACAGTTACTTTGGAATCAACAATATAAGGTCTAAACTTATCACAAGCAAACACCACTGCTAAGAATTCTTTTTCAGTTGTAGCATAATTTCTTTGAGCACTGTCTAGAGTTTTACTAGCATAATGAATAACATTCAATTTCTTATCAACTCTTTGTCCTAGAACAGCACCAACAGCATAATCACTAGCATCACACATAATTTCAAAAGGCAAGTTCCAATCAGGTGGTTGAACAATAGGTCAGAAATTAAAGCTTTCTTGAGTGTTTCAAAGGCTTCAAGACAATCATCATCAAAAACAAAAGGAATATTCTTTTGCAAAAGATTAGTAAGAGGCCTAGAAATTTTAGAAAAGTCTTTGATAAATCTCCTATAGAAACCAACATGACCTAGGAAACTACGAATACCTTTGATGTCCTTAGGACATGGCATTTTCTCAATTGCATCAACCTTAGCTTGGTCCACTTCAATACCTCTTTCAGAAATTTTATGACCCAAGACAATGCCTTCATTAACCATAAAGTGGCACTTCTCCCAATTCAAGACAAGATTTGTTTGTTCACATCTCTGCAAAACTTGATCAAGATTGCTTAAACAATCATCAAAGGACTTCCCATAAACAGAGAAGTAATCCATGAAAACTTCAACAATCTTTTCACAAAAATCAGAGAATATAGCCATCATGCATCTTTGAAAGGTAGCAGGTGCATTACATAAACCAAAAGGCATACATCTATAAGCATAGGTTCCAAAAGGACAAGTAAAAGTAGTCTTTTCTTGATCAGGTTGAGAAACAGGTATTTGTGAAAAGCCAGAATATCCATCAAGGAAGCAAAAGTGTGTGTGCTTAGATAATCTTTCAAGCATTTGATCAATAAAAGGCAAAGGGTAATGATCTTTTTCTAGTAGCTTTATTTAATTTTCTGAAATCAATTACCATTCTATAGCCTGTGACAATTCTTTGTGGAATAAGGTTATTCTTATCATTAGGAACAATAGTAATACCTCCTTTCTTAGGGACACAATGAACAGGACATACCCATCTACTATCAGCTATAGGATAGATTATACCTACTTCCAGAAGTTTTAATATTTCCGTTCTTACCACTTCCTTCATCTTCGGATTTAACCGACATTGGTGATCAACAACGGGTTTAGCATCAGGTTCCATACTAATTTTGTGCTGACATAGAGGGGGACTAATGCCCTTTAAATCATCAAGAGTATATCCAATAGCAGCCCGATGCTTCCTTAGAACTTTCAATAATCTTTCTTCTTCATGTTCTGAAAGGTTAGCACTAATAATAACAGGATATATCTTCTTTCATCAAGATAAGCATATTTCAAAGTGTCTGGCAATTGTTTTAACTCAAACACAGGATCACCTTTAGGTGGAGGTGGACCTCCTAGAGTTTCAATAGGCAAATTGTGTTTAAGCAGAGGACATTGTTCAAAGAAAATCTTATCTATTTCATTTCTTTCATGCATATGTAAATCATTTTCATGGTCTAGCAAGTATTGTTCTAAAGGATCAGTAGGTGGCACAACAATAGAAGCAAGACCAATTAATTCATCCTTACTAGGCAATTCTTTTTCATGATGATTTCTACTAAACTTGGAAAATTAAACTCATGAGACTCATCACCAAAGCTAACACCAACTGTTTGTTTCTTGCAATCTATCTTAGCATTAACTGTGTTCAAGAAAGGTCTACCAAAGATAATGGGACAGAAGTCATCTTGTGGGGAACCAAGAACAAGAAAATCAGTAGGATATTTTATTTTCCCACACAAGACTTCAACATCTCTAATAATCCCACAAGGTGATATGGTGTCTCTATTAGCAAGTTTAATAGTAACGTCTATGTCTTCTATCTCTGCAGGTGCTATGCTTTTTTAATTTCTTGATATAAAGTGTAAGGAATAGAACTCACACTAGCACCCATGTCACATAAACCATGATAACGGTGATCTCCTATTTTAACTGAAATGACAGGCATGCCAACAACTGGTCTATGTTTATCCCTTTTATCGGGTTTAGCAATTCTAGCAGCTTCTACACAGAAGTAAATAACATGCCCATCTATATCTTCTTCCAAGAGATCTTTAACCATAGCAACATTAGGTTCTACTCTAATTTGTTCATCTGGTTTAGGTGTTCTAACATAGCTTTTGTTAACCACAGTTGAAACTTTAGCATGCTCCTTTATCCTAATAGGAAAAGGGGGTTTCTCAATATAAGCAGTAGGAACAACTGGATCAACATTATAGAGTATAGTTTCTTCTTTAACTGGTACCAGTTCTTTAATTTCTTCTTTAATAGGTGGGTGATATTTAAACCACTTCTCCTTAGGGAGTTCAACATGAGTAGCAAATGATTCACAAAAGGAGGCTACTATCTCAGAGTCAAGTCCATATTTAATGCTAAACTTTTGAAAAGCATCGGTATCCATAAAAGATTTAACACAATCATACTTAAGCTTAATACCTGACTCTTTACCTTCGTCGAGTTCCCAATCTTCAGAGTTGCATTTAATTCTTTCCAAAATATCCCACCGGAATTCAATAGTTTTCTTCATAAAAGAACCAGCACAAGAAGTATCCAGCATGGTTTGATCATTACAAGAAAGCCGAGCATAAAAGTTTTGAATAATAATTTCTCTTGAGAGCTCATGATTGGGGCATGAATATAACATTGACTTAAGCCTCCCCCAAGCTAGAGCGATACTTTCTCCTTCACGAGGCCAAAAATTATATATATAATTCCGATCACAATGAACTAGATGCATAGGATAAATTTTTTGGTGGAACTCCAATTTTAAACGATTCCAATTCCATGATCCAATATCATCGCATAGCCTATACCATGCCAATGCTTTTCCCTTCAAACATAAAGGGAAAACCTTTTTCATCACCTAATCTCCGGGTAAACCTGCAAGCTTGAACAATCCACAAATTTGTTCTACATATATCAAGTGCATATCAGGATGTTCGGTTCCATCTCCTGCATAAGGATTAGCTAGCAGTTGTTCTATCATACCTGAAGGAATTTCGTATTCAATATTTTCAGTAGGTGCAGTAGGTTGAGGGGTAGCTAATTGTAGTTCCGGACAAGGTGAAGATACCCCGAACAAACCGTCAAAGGATTGTTTTCCATAGTAACGAGTGGCAATAAATTTCAGCACACTATATAAATGTTTCCTTACCAAATTCCACTTACCAAAGGCGCTTCACTCCCCGGCAATGGTGCCAGAAAATAGCCTTGATGACCCACAAGTATAGGGGATCAATTTTAGCTCTTTTCGATAAGTAAGAGTGTCGAACCCAATGAGGAGCAGAAGGAAATGACAAGTGGTTTTCAGTAAGGTAATGTCTGCAAGTGCTGAAATTGTAAGTAGCGAGTAGTTTGATAGCAAGATAATTTGTAATGAGCAAGTAACGATAGTAAAAATAAGTATACAGCAAGGTAGCCCAATCCTTTTGAGGCAAAGGACAGGCCAAAACGGTCTCTTATGATAAGCAAAGCGTTCTTGAGGGTACACGGGAATTTCATCTAGTCACTTTCATCATGATGGTTCGATTTGTGTTTGCTACTTTGATAATTTGATATGTGGGTGGACCGGTGCTTAGGTGATGTTCTTACTTGAACAAACCTCTTACTTAGGATTAACCCTCCCGCAAGCATCCGCAACTACGAGAAACGTATTAAGAATAAATTCTAACCATAGCATTAAACTTTTGGGTCCAATCGGTCCCTTACGGAATAGTGCATAAACTGGGTTTAAGCCTCTGTCACTCTCGCAACCCACCATCTATTTACTACTCCACAATGCATTCCCTTAGGCCCAAGTATGGTGAAGTGTCATGTATTCGATGTTCACATGACACCACAAAGGGAATCGCACTATACATACTATGAAAATATTGAACACATATCAAATTCACATGATTACTTGCAACATGATTTATCCCGTGACCTCAAGAACAAAAGTGACTACTCACAAATAATGAACATGTTCATGATCAGAGGAGTATTAAATAGCATCATGGATCTGAACATATAATCTTCCACCAAATAAACCATATAGTAATCAACTACAAGATGTAATCAACACTACTAGTCACCCCCTAGCACCAATCTATAGTTCTGGTAACAAGATTGAATACAAGAGATTAACTAGGGTTTGAGATGAGATGGGGCTGGTGAATATGTTGGTGGAGATTGCCCTCCCCAAAATGGAAGAGTTGTTGGTGATGATGATGACGATGATTTCCCTCTCCGGGAGGGAAGTTCCCCCGGCAGAATCGCTCCGCCGGAGGGCAAAAGTGCTCCTGCCCAAGTTCCGCCTCGAGACGGTGGCACTCCATCCAGAAATCCTTCTCCTTATTTTTTTTCTAGGTCAAAATGACTTATATACCAGAAGATGGGAACCGGAGGTGGGCCGAGGAGGCCACAACCCACCAGGGCGCGCCTGGGGGGCCTGGCGTGCCCAGGTGGGTTGTGCCCACCTGGTGGCCCCCCTCCGGTGTTTATTGGCTCCAGTATTTCTTAAATAATCCATAAAAAATCTCCGTCAAGTTTCAACTCATTTGGAGTTGTGCAGAATAGGTAGCCTGACGTAGCTTTTTCAGGTCCAGATTTTCAGCTGCCGGAATTCTCTCTCTTTGTGTGTTCCTTGCTAATTATGAGAGAAAAGGCATTAGAATTACTCCAAAAAGCATTATTATGGATAAAAACATTATAAATAACAGTAAGAAAACATGATGCAAAATGGACGTATCAGTGCGTCGGCTACAGTCCACAACCGGCGTTGATACGTCTCCAACGTATCTATAATTTATGAAGTATTCATGCTGTTATTTTATCATTCTTGGATGTTTTACGATCATTTTATAGCAACTTTATATCATTTTTTGGGACTAACCTATTGACCCAGTGCCCAGTGCTAGTTGCTATTTTTTGCTTGTTTTTTACATCACAGGAAATCAATACCAAACGGAGTCCAAATGCAACAAAACTTCACGGAGATTTTTGATGGACCAGAAGACCAACAGTGGGCCAAAGAAGCACCGGGGGGTGCTCCGAGGGGGCACAACCCACCAGGGTGTGCCTGGGCCCCCAGGCGCGCCCAAGTGGGTTGTGCCCACCTCGGTGGCCTCCCGCACCCCCTCTTTGCACTATAAATTCACAAATATTCCAAAACCCTTCGGGGTTAACCTAGATCAGAAGTTCTGCCGCCGCAAGGCTCTGTAGCCGCCGAAAACCAATCTAGACCCTTTTCGGCACCCTGCTGGAGGGGGGAATCATCACCGGTGGCCATCTTCATCATCCCGGCAGCCACCACGATGAGGAGGGAGTAGTCCACCCTCGGGGCTGAGGGTTTGTACCAGTAGCTATGTGTTTAATCTCTCTCTCTCGTGTTCTTGAGATGTCATGATCTTGATGTATCGCGGGCTTTGTTAATATAGTCGGATCATATGGTGTTTTCCCCTCTCTATCTTGTTGTGATGAATTGGGTTTTCCCTTTGAGATTTCGTTGTTATCGGATTGAATACTTTTATGGATTTGAGAACACTTGATATATGTCTTGCAATTGAATACTCGTGGTGACAATGGGGTATTGTATTGATTCACTTGATATATGTTTCGGCACTCAACTCGCGGATTCCCGAGGTGACATTGGGGTAATCTATGCATAGGGGTTGATGCACGTTCTTGTCTTTGTTTCTCTGGTAGAAATCTTGGGGCACTCTTTGAAGTTCTTTGTGTTGGATTGAGTATTATGAATATGAATTTGCTTTGGTGTTATTTTAGTACGAACTCTAGGATAGATCGAACGGGAAGAATAGCTTTGTGTTATTTTAGTACGAACTCGTGAATAGATCGAACAGACTGAATAGCTTTGAGGTGGTTTCATACCCTACAAACAATTTATTCTTATGTTCTCCGCTAGATAGGAGCTCAAGCAGCATTTGGCAGCGGAGAAGCAAATCGCGGCCGCACACGCGGATCAGGTCGCGATGGCTGCCATTCGTGCCGACCCCCTGATCTTGGAGGAGCACCTTGCCATTTGCTAGCTACGCCGGTTAAGAATGCTCGGTTTACCCGTTGTGTGTGCTTCTCCTGCCTTTCCTTCACAAATTCTAGTGAATTATGCTATCTAATTTTACAATGCAATCTGTTGCTCTAGTGTATATGTTCTATATGTCGTGCAGTGTGGTGCTCACTTATTAACTGTTTGGTTAATTAGTTGTCATCTTCAGTTAACTGTTTGGTTCAATTCTACAAATGTGATGTTCAATTCTTCAGGCTGCAATTTTGTATTATCTTCCATGTGAGAAATAAATCAAATTTATCTTTACAAAATACATGAGAAACGTATACAATTGCTATATTTCCAAGTTGTCAAGCATGCTTGGTTTGGTTATACATTGTGCAATGTGGTGCTCAGTTAATGTTTGGTTCATTTGTATTGTGGTGTTTAGTAAACTGTTTGGTTCAATTCTGCAATGCGATGTTCAATAGTTGTGGGTGCATTTTGTTATTGTATACCATGTGAGTAATAAATTGAATTTGGCTGTATTAAATACATGAGAATCAAATACAATTGCTATATTTCCAAGTTGTTAAGCATGCTTGGTTTGGTTAACAGTCTGATCTTCTGTTAGGAGTATGTTATATTGTGCAATGTGGTGCATAGTTAATGTTTAGTTCATTTGTTGTGGTGTTTAGTTAACTGCTTGGTTCAATTCTACAATGCGATGTCCAATTGTCGTGGGTAGAATTTTGTATTGTTGTGCATGTGAGGAATAAATCGAATTTGGCTGCACTTAATACATGAGAAACATATACAAGTGCTATATTTCCTAGTTCTTAATCATGCTTGGTTTGGATAAATGGGTTTTCCATGTGGCTTGAATTAATCTGATGAATCTGCAATGTGCTTATTTTTCATCAACATATTTTACTGATAGCATGCGAATCCTTACTTAACCTGATGACTAACTACCTTATATGTGTTGCAGGGAAACAATGGGAAGCACTGAGGTTTACAATCAAGGTTAGCACGTGCATGGTCCGTTGTCTAATATCACATTATTGTGCAATTGCAGGAACCATTCTAATATTTAAGTTTTTAACAATTTGGTCTTGCACATGTAGGTCCTGCTGTCAGAGGTTTTGACCCACTGTTCGACCCGTTTTGCATATGGGGAAATGAGTTGTCCATGAATATCAATCAAGTCAAGAAACTCAGAAAGATTCTTAGAATAAAGAAATTAGCGACAAAAAACAACAAGATCTTTGTCTGCACAATGAAGAAGACATCAGTTCACTACAAGATGGTACTAACTATTATACCTTGCCTTTTTTATTTCTTTGCCCCATTTCCAATATAGAGAAGATATTTATGCACATCCTTGTTTTCAGGCCTTTCCAAAGCAGTTCACTGATAATTACCTCTCAAACCACCTCTATGGTCAGGAGGCGAGGAAGGTTTTCATACAACACCCACGGTTTAATATTGAAGTGTTCCTGAAGAGGATGAAGGACGGACGGTCAATCATCCACAGGCACTGGCCTAAAGTTGCAAAGACCTTCAACATGAATGAAGGCTCAATATTCGCCTTTCGCTTCAGCAGTTTTCCAGATGAGATGCATCTATCTATATACCGTCTATGATGCTAATTTCATAAGGTTCTACATGTTGCATGTGAAACTTGGTGGTGGTGCAGTTGTGTAATGGGGTAGCTGAGTGCTGAAGCTATATCATGTTGTACTCTGATGTATTTCAATTATGAAATCCTGCTTCCTTAATATGGAAATGAAATATATTATGTGCTTAATATGAATGTCAATTAGATTAATAAATGGATTATTAATAATAGGGCAATTAGCCTGCTAATTGGGTTTTGCTATTGCAAACGGTTATTGGGAAAATACCGTGGGCGATGACCTCAGGCAACGCACACAGTTTCTAGGAATAAACCGTGTTGGATCAATGAACAAGCACACACGACCTTCTCTTGAAAACTGTTTGCGTTAGGCCACCTTGCGCAAACGTTTACCACGTAAAAACTGTGTGCGATGGACAGCCTTTGCCACACAGTTTCTTCTACGCACCATGTGTGATGCATTCAATAACGCAAATGATAAAATTGTTAATATCGTGTGCAATGGCAACGCTATCACAAACGATTTAACGGGGAAAATTGTGTGTGATGTACCTGTGAAATTTTTTTCCTTGGAGCGACTGTGTGGGATGTACATACGAACGGAAACGTTTAGCGGGGACTGACTGTGTGGGATGTACTTACGACCGGAAACAATTTCGCCTGTATAATTGTATTTTTTAGCTCTATTGTACGTATTTCCGTATTTGAGTGCTCGCCGATCGCACACGACCTCATTTTGCCGAGCGTGTGTGCCGGGAGGGCATATCCCCGACGGTTGCTGGGTCATGTGGGAAGGACCCCCTATCGCCCACACTCACTTGGCGACAGTTCCAAATGCCATCACGGAAAGGGGTTAAAAACCGTTTGTATAGCACCTCGTTGTACCAGTGCCTGTTATTATTAGTGCGAACCTTTCAGAGCATGAAGAAAAGAAATTATTGAAAACTCTGAAGAAGCATGCCGCTATTGGATATACTCTTGATGATCTTAAGGGCATTAGTCCCACTCTATGTCAGCACAAAATTAATATGGAGCCTGATGCTAAACCAGTTGTTGATCATCAATGACAGTTAAATCCTAAGATGAAAGAAGTGGTAAGAAATGAAATACTAAAGCTTCTGGAGGCAGGTATAATTTATCATATTGCTGATAGTAGATGGGTAAGTCCCGTTCATTGTGTCCCTAAGAAGGGAGGTATTACTGTTGTTCCTAATGGTAAGAATGAATTGATTCCACAAAGAATTGTTACAGGTTATAGAATGGTAATTGATTTTCACAAATTAACAAAGCTACTAGAAAAGATCATTATTCTCTACCTTTTATTGATCAAATGCTAGAAAGACTGTCCAAACATACACATTTTTACTTTCTAGATGGTTATTCAGTTTTTTCTCAAATACCTGCATCAAAAGAGGATCAAGAAAAAACAATTTTTACTTGCCCTTTCGATACTTTTGCTTATAGATGTCTGCCTTTTGGTTTATGCAATGCACCTGCTACCTTTCGAAGATGTATGACTACTATATTCTCTGACTTTCGTGAAAAGATTGTTGAAGTTTTCATGGATGATTTCTCCATTTACGGAACTTCTTTTGATGATTGCTTAAGCAACCTTGGTCGAGTTTTGTAGAGATGTGAAGAAACTAATCTTGTTTTGAATTGGGAGAAGTGCCACTTTATGGTTAATGAAGGTATTGTATTGGGGCATAAATTTTCTGAAAGAGGTATTGAAGTTGATAAAGCTAAAGTAGATGCGATTGAAAAGATGTTGTGTCCTAAAGATATCAAAGGTATAAGAAGTTTCCCTGGTCATGCTGGTTTCTATAGGAGGTTTATTAAAGACTTCTCTAAAATTTCTATGCCTCTAACTAATCTCTTGCAAAAAGATGTTCCTTTTGTTTTTGATGATGATTGTGTAGAAGCATTTGAAATACTTAAGACAGCCTTGATTTCTGCATCTAATGTTCAACCACCTGATTGGAATTTACCCTTTGAAATTATGGGTGATGCTAGTGATTATGCTATTGGTGTTGTTCTAGGGCAAAGAGTTGGTAAGAAATTGAATGTTATTCATTATGCTAGTAAAACTTTAGACAGTGCCCAGAGAAATTATGCTACTACTGAAAAAGAATTTTTAGCAGTCATATTTGCCTGTCATAAGTTCAGATCTTATATTGTTGATTCCAAAGTAACTGTTCACACTGATCATGCCGTTATTAAATATCTTATGGAAAAGAAAGATGCTAAACCTAGACTTATTAGATGTGTTCTCTTGCTGCAAGAATTTGATTTGCATATTATTGATAGAAAGGGAGCTGAGAACCCCGTTGCAGACAACTTGTCTAGGTCAGAAAATGTTCTTGATGACCCACTGCCTATTGATGATAGCTTTCCTGATGATCAATTAGCTGTCATAAATGCTTCTCATAATACTCATGGGTATACTAATTATGCTAATTACATTGTTGCTAAATTTATACCAGCTAGTTTCACAAACCAGCAAAAGAAAAAGTTTTTCTATGATTTAAGACATTACTTTTGGGATGACCCACACCTTTATAAAGAAGGAGTAGATGGTGTTATTAGACGTTGTGTACCTGAGCATGAACAGGAACAGATCCTATGCAAGTGTCACTCCGAGGCCTACGGAGGACACCATGCTGGAGATAGAACTGCACACAAGGTATTACAATCTGGTTTTTATTGGCCTACTCTATTCAAGGATGCTCGTAAGTTTGTCTTGTCTTGTGATGAATGCCAGAGAATTGGCAATATTAGTAGACGTCAGGAAATGCCTATGGATTATTCACTTGTTATTGAACCATTTGATGTTTGGGGCTTTGATTATATGGGACCTTTTCCTTCCTCTAATGGGTATACACATATTTCAGTTGTTGTTGATTACGTTACTAAGTGGGTAGAAGCTATTCCAACTAGTAGTGCTGATCATAACACTTCTATTAAGATGCTTAAAGAAGTTATTTTTCCGAGGTTTGGATTCCCTAGATATTTGATGACTGATGGTGGTTCACATTTTATTCATGGTGCTTTTCGTAAAATGCTTGCTAAATATGATGTCAACCATAGAATTGCATCTCCATATCACCCTCAGTCTAGTGGTCAAGTAGAATTGAGTAATAGAGAGATTAAATTGATTTTGCAAAAGACTCTTAATAGATCTAGAAAGAATTGGTCTCAGAAACTTGATGATGCATTACGGGCTTATAGAACTGCTTAGAAAAACCCTATGGGTATGTCTCCATATAAAATGGTTTATGGAAAAGCATGTCACTTACCTCTTGAACTAGAACATAAAGCTTATTGGGCAATCAAAGAGCTGAACTGTGATTTCAAACTTGCCGGTGAGAAGAGGTTATTTGACATTAGCTCACTTGATGAATGGAGAACCCAATCCTATGAGAATGACAAGTTGTTTAAAGAAAAATTTAAAAGATGGCATGACAAAAGGATACAAAAGCATGAGTTTAATGTAGGTGATCATGTTTTGCTATACAACTCTCATTTAAGATTTTTTGCAGGAAAGCTTCTCTCTAAATGGGAGGGTCCTTACATTATCGAGGAGGTTTATCGTTCCGGTGCCATCAAGATCAACAACGCCGAAGGCACTAACCCAAAGGTGGTAAACGGTCAAAGAATCAAACATTATATTTCAGGTACTCCCATAAATGTTGAGACAAATATTATTAATACCATAACACCAGAGGAGTACATAAGGGATACTTTCAAGAACGTTTCAGACTCCGAAAAGGAATAGGTATGTGGTATGGTAAGTAAACCAACTCCAAAACCGTTCTAATGGCAATTTTTCTCCGTTTTGGAATTTTTAAAAAAAATAGAAAAACTAAAAGTAGTCCGAAGAGTGCACGAGGAAGCGGCAAGGCGGGGGGTGCGCCCTACCCCCCTGAGCGCGCCCCTGTGCCTTGTGTCCACCTCGTGTGCCCTCCGAACTCTATTTTCTTGCACAACACTTCTTTTGGTCAGTAAAAATTCATTATATAATCTCCCGAAGGTTTTGACCACTTTACCACGAGGAAATCCTCTGTTATTGTGTTTAGCTAATTCTGTAGCAGATTTGGAGCAAGATGTCTTTGCAAGAGTCGGTCGGGGAGAGTCGGGTTTCTCACCCGATACCTGGCCCAAGAGCATACAATGAAGCTGACCACTTTGGTTGGTCAACGGAGGAAGAGATGGCGGCTAGCCTAAAAAGAGTGGACGCAATGGACGAGGACCAAGAAGCTACCTCTCGCCTTCAACCAGGACCCATGCTTGAGGAACCCCAAGTCTTAGCAATACCGAATTCAGTTATACCTCGCAATGCTAGATTTCTCTCTTATGATAACATGAAAAAGAGTGTTGCTTTTTGCCCCGCAGGCAAGAAGCATCCGTGGGTGATCAGAGCTCTGGCTGTCACAGGCAAACTTTGTAAGGAAATAAAGGATCTTAAACAGCAAGTCAACAAGCTCGAGAAGGAAAATCACATCCTGAAGGGTATTATTACCAAGAATATTGGATCACCACCTCCGAAGAAAGAGACATAAATACATGGGTATGGGCACACCCCTTGGCAACTGCCAAGCTTGGGGGAGGTGCCCCGGTATCGTATCACCATCACACCTTTACCTTTATCATTTTTCTTAGTTTGATCCTTTTGGTTATATCTTGATCTAGTAGAATAAAGTTTTCAGTATGATCTAGCTTTGAGTTTTGCTTTGAGATCTATCTATGTAATCAAGTCTATGAGTTATATACTAAAGAGTAGTTTTGAGATTGAGGGCTTGCTTTCTTGCTATGATCTTGAGGGAATAAAATAAGAGAAAGAATAAAAAGAAATAAAAAGATCATATAATGATCTTATGGAGAGTGAGGACTTCACATATAAAGAGTATGATGAATAAAATTTGTTGAGAGTTGACAAACATAGTTTTGGTAATTGTTGCAATTAATAGGAAGTAATGAAGAAAGAGAGGTTTCACATATAAATTTACTATCTTGGACATCTTTTGTAATTGTGAGCACTCATTAAAATATGACATGCTAAAAAGTTGATGTTGGACAAGGAAGACAACATAATGGGTTATGTTTTCTTATATCCGAATAGAAGTTATATTGTCATGCATCCTCTAACATGTTGAGCTTGCTTTTCCCTCTTATGCTAGACAAATCCTTTGCACCAAGTAGAGATACTACTTGTGCATCCAAACATCCCTTAAAACCATTTTTTCCATGAGAGTCCACCATACCTACCTATGGATTGAGTAAGATCCTTCAAGTAAGTTATCATCGGTGCAAGCAATAAAAATTGCTCTCTAAATATGTATGATCTTTTAGTGTGGAGAAAATAAGCTTTATACGAACTTGTGATATGGAAGAAATAAAAGCGACGGACTGCATAATAAAGTTCTTTATCACAAGCGGCAATATAAAGTGACATTCTTTTGCATTAAGATTTTATGCATCCAACCATAAAAGCGCATGACAACCTCTGCTTCCCTCTGCGAAGGGCCTATCTTTTACTTTTATCTTCTACCCTTATACAAGAGTCATGGTGATCTTCACCTTTCCTTTTTACCCTTTTTCTTTTGGCAAGCACTATCATAAAGTATTATCATATATATCCACTCGGATGTAGGTTATCATAAAGTATTATTGTTGACATTACCCTTGAGGTAAAAGGTTAGGAGGTGAAACTATAAGCCCCTATCTTTCTCTGTGTCTGACTGAAGCTTTAAACTCATAAGTATCGCGTGAGTGTTAGTAATTGTGAAAGTCCAAATGATAGTTGAGTATGCGGACTTGCTGAAAAGCTCTTGTATTGACTCTTTCCGATGATACGATAAATTGCAATTGCTGAGATCATAGTTTTCAATGAAGTTTCTGATTCATACTTTACCTTGTGAATGAATTATTACTTTAGCATAAGAAATTATATGACAATATATGTTGTTGTTCTAAAGATGATCATGATGCCCTCATGTTCGTATTTTATTTTATCGACACCTCTATCTCTAAACATGTGGACATATTTTTCGATTTCGGCTTTCGCTTGAGGACAAGTGAGGTCTAAGCTTGGGGGAGTTGATACGTCCATTTTGCATCATGCTTTTATATTGGTATTTATTGCATTATGGGTTCTTATTACACATTATAGCACAGTACTTATGCCTTTTCTCTCTTATTTTACAAGGTTTACATGAAGAGGGAGAATGCCGGCAGCTGGAATTCTGGACTGGAAAAGGAACAAATCTAATAGACCTATTCTGCACAACTCCAAAAGTCCTAAAAATTTACGAAGAATTATTCTGGAATATATAAAAATTATTGCGTGAAGAAAGCACCAGAGGGGACTCACCAGGAAGCCACAAAGGGTGGGGGCGCGCCCCTGCCTTGTGCGCCACTTGGTAGGCCTCCGGTGCCCATCTTCTGCTATATGATGTGTTTTAACCAGGAAAAAATCGAGAGGAAGCTTTCGGGATGAAGCATCGCCGTCTCGAGGCGGAACCTAGGCAGAAGCAATCTAGGGCTCCAGCGGAGCTGTTCTGCCAGGGAAACTTCCCTCCCAGAGGGGGAAAATCGAAGCCATCGTCATCACCAACTATCCTTGTTGGGGAACGTAGTATTTCAAAAAAATTACCTACGATCACGCAAGATCTATCTAGGAGAAGCATAGCAATGAGCGGGGAGAGTGTGTCCATGTACCCTCGTAGACCGAAAGCGAAAGCGTTAAGTAACGCGGTTGATGTAGTCGAACGTCTTCGCGATCCAACCGGTCAAGTACCCAACGCACGGCACCTCCGCGATCTGCACACGTTCAGATCGGTGACGTCCCTCGTACTCTTGATCCAGCAGAGGCCGAGGGAGAGTTTCGTCAGCACGACGGCGTGATGACGGTGATGATGAAGTTACCGACGCAGGGCTTCGCCTAAGCACTACAACGATATGACCGAGGTGGAAATCTGTGGAGGGGGGCACCACACACGGCTAAACAATCAACTTGTGTGTCTATGGGGTTCCCCCTCCCCCGTATATAAAGGAGTGGAGGAGGGGAGGGACGGCCCTCTCTATGGCGCGCCCCAAGGGGGATTCCTACTCCTAGTAGGAGTAGGTTTCCCCCCTTCCCTAGTTGGAGTAGGAGAAGAAGGAAGAGGGAGAAGGAGAGAAGGAAAGCCCCCCCCCAATTCAGATTGGGCTTGGGGGGCGCGTGCCTCCCACTTGGCCACCTCCTCCTCTCTCCCACCATGGCCCATTAAGGCCCATTAACTCCCCGGGGGGTTCCGGTAACCCCCCCGGTACTCCGGAAAATGCCCGAACTCATCTGAAACCTTTCCGGTGTCCAAACATAGCCTTCCAATATTTCAATCTTTATGTCTCGACCTTTTAGAGACTCCTCTTCATGTCCGTGATCACATCCGGGACTCCGAACTACCTTCGGTACATCAAAACACATAAACTCATAATACCGATCGTCATCGAACGTTAAGCGTGCGGACCCTATGGGTTCAAGAACTATGTAGACATGACCGAGACTCATCTTTGGTCAATAACCAATAGTGGAACCTGGATGCTCATATTGGTTCCTACATATTCTACGAAGATCTTTATCGGTCAAACCGCACAACAACATACGTTGTTCCCTTTGTCATCGGTATGTTACTTGCCTGAGATTCGATCGTCGGTATCTCAATACCTAGTTCAATCTCATTACCGGCAAGTCTCTTTACTCGTTCCGTACTGCATCATCCCGCAACTAACTCATTAATCACATTGGTTGCAACGCTTATAGTGATGTGCATTACCGAGAGGGCCCAGAGATACCTCTTCGACAATCGGAGTGACAAATCATAATCTCGATCTATGCTAACTCAACAAACACCATCGGAGACACCTGTAGAGCATCTTTATAATCACCCAGTTACGTTGTGACGTTTGATAGCACACTAAGTGTTCCTTCGGTATTCGGGAGTTGCATAATCTCATAGTCATAGGAACATGTATAAGTCATGAAGAAAGCAATAGCAACAAACTAAACGATAATCGTGCTAAGCTAACGGATGGGTCTTGTCAATCACATCATTCTCTAACGATGTGACCCCATTAATCAAATGACAACTCATGTCTATGGCCAGGAAGGGGGGGGGGGGGGGGGGGGGGGGGGGGGGGGGGGGGGGGGGGGGGGGGGGGGGGGGGGGGGGGGGGGGGGGGGGGGGGGGGGGGGGGGGGGGGGGGGGGGGGGGGGGGGGGGGGGGGGGGGGGGGGGGGGGGGGGGGGGGGGGGGGGGGGGGGGGGGGGGGGGGGGGGGGGGGGGGGGGGGGGGGGGGGGGGGGGGGGGGGGGGGGGGGGGGGGGGGGGGGGGGGGGGGGGGGGGGGGGGGGGGGGGGGGGGGGGGGGGGGGGGGGGGGGGGGGGGGGGGGGGGGGGGGGGGGGGGGGGGGGGGGGGGGGGGGGGGGGGGGGGGGGGGGGGGGGGGGGGGGGGGGGGGGGGGGGGGGGGGGGGGGGGGGGGGGGGGGGGGGGGGGGGGGGGGGGGGGGGGGGGGGGGGGGGGGGGGGGGGGGGGGGGGGGGGGGGGGGGGGGGGGGGGGGGGGGGGGGGGGGGGGGGGGGGGGGGGGGGGGGGGGGGGGGGGGGGGGGGGGGGGGGGGGGGGGGGGGGGGGGGGGGGGGGGGGGGGGGGGGGGGGGGGGGGGGGGGGGGGGGGGGGGGGGGGGGGGGGGGGGGGGGGGGGGGGGGGGGGGGGGGGGGGGGGGGGGGGGGGGGGGGCAGTGGTCGGGCATTGAGTCTGACTCAACTTCACACCTTGTAACACAGGCAAGAACCCTTTCTTTGCTTGATCCATTTTGAACTTCTTCAAAACTTTATCAATGTATGTGCTTTGTGAAAGTCCAATTAAGCGTCTTGATCTATCTCTATAGATCTTGATGCCCAATATATAAGTGATGTCTACTACGCAACCTTCTTCTTATAGACGTTGTTGGGCCTCCAAGTGCAGAGGTTTGTAGGACAGTAGCAAGTTTCCCTCAAGTGGATGACCTAAGGTTTATCAATCTGTGGGAGGCGTAGGATGAAGATGGTCTCTCTCAAGCAACCCTGCAACCAAATAACAAAGAGTCTCTTGTGTCCCCAACACACCCAATACAATGGTAAATTGTACAGGTGCACTAGTTCGGCGAAGAGATGGTGATACAAGTGCAATATGGATGGTAGATATACGTTTTTGTAATCTGAAAATATAAAAACAGCTAGGTAACTAATGATAAAAGTGAGCGTAAATGGTATTGCAATGCAAGGAAACAAGGCCTAGGGTTCATACTTTCACTAGTGCAAGTTCTCTCAACAATAATAACATAATTGGATCATATAACTATCCCTCAACATGCAACAAAGAGTCACTCCAAAGTCACTAATAGCGGAGAACAAACGAAGAGATTATTGTAGGGTACGAAACCACCTCAAAGTTATCCTTTCTGATCGATCTATTCAAGAGTCCGTAGTAAAATAACACGAAGCTATTCTTTCCGTTCGATCTATCATAGAGTTCGTACTAGAATAACACCTTAAGACCCAAAATCAACCAAAACCCTAATGTCACCTAGATACTCCAATGTCACCTCAAGTATCCGTGGGTATGATTATACGATATGCATCACACAATCTCAGATTCATGTATTCAACCAACACAAAGAACTTCAAAGAGTGCCCCAAAGTTTCTACCGGAGAGTCAAGATGAAAACATGTGCCAACCCCTATGCATAAGTTCACGAGGTCACGGAACTCGCAAGTTGATCACTAAAACATACGTCAAGTGGATCACGTGAATATCCCATTGTCACCACAGATAAGCACATGCAAGACATACATCAAGTGTTCTCAAATCCTTAAAGACTCAATTCGATAAGATAACTTCAAAGGGAAAACTCAATCCATTACAAGAGAGTAGAGGGGGAGGAACATCATAAGATCCAACTATAATAGCAAAGCTCGCGATACATCAAGATCGTGCCGAATCAAGAACACGAGAGAGAGAGAGAGAGAGATCAAACACATAGCTACTGGTACATACCCTCAGCCCCGAGGGTGAACTACTCCCTCCTCGTCATGGAGAGTGCCGGGATGATGAAGATGGCCACTGGTGAGGGATCCCCCCTCCGGCAGGGTGCCGGAACAGGGTCCCGATTGGTTTTTGGTGGCTACAGAGGCTTGCGGCGGTGGAACTCCTGATCTAGGTTATTTTCTGGAGGTTTGGGGATTTATAGGAGAGGTTGGCGTCGAGAACAAGTCAGGGTGCCCCACGGAGAGTCCACGAGGCACAGGGGCGCGCCCCAGGGGGTGGGCATGCCCTCCACCCTCGTGGGGCCCACGGGACTCCCCTCCGGTAACTCTTCGTTCCTGTATTTTTTATATTTTCCAGAAAAAATCTCCGTTGATTTTCAGCGCATTCCGAGAACTTTTATTTCTGCATAAAACAACACCACGGTAGTTCTGCTGAAAACAACGTCAGTCCGGGTTAGTTCTAATCAAATCATACCAAAATCATATAAAACAATAGTAAACATCGCATGAATACTTCATAAATTATAGATACGTTGGAGACGTATCAGCATCCCCAAGCTTAATTCCTGCTCGTCCTCGAGTAGGTAAATGATAAAAGAAATAATTTATGAAGTGTGAATGCTAGCAAGTGCATAAGTTTGATCAATGATAGTTCCAATCACTTCTTCTAGCATCATTATATATCATAACAGTAGCTCAACTCATGAAACTTCTCATGATCAAGTAACAAGCTATTCACATGTTAAAGTATAGATCATAAACTTTCTTGAAAACTAACAAACCATGCTCTTAGTCATCAAACAATTGCAATTCATCTTATTTTTGGGAAGGGTCTATGTAAGAGCTTTAATTCAGCAAACTCCACATACTCAACTATCATTTAATCTTTCACAATTGCTAACACTCATGTGATATTTATGGGTTCAAAGTTTTAATCGGACACAGAGAAAGATAGGGGCTTATAGTTTCGCCTCCCAACCTTTTACCTCAAGGGTAATGTCAACAATAATACTTTATGATAACCTATATCCAAGTGGATATATATATATATATCCGGATCACTCCAACACAAAGTGCTTGCCAAAGGAAAAAGTGTAAAAAGGAAAGGTGAAAATCACCATGACTCTTGTATAGGGGTAGAAGGTAAAAGTAAAAGATAGGCCCTTCGCAGAGGGAAGCAGAGGTTTTCATGCGCTTTTATGGTTGAATGCACAAAATCTTAATGCAAAAGAACGTCACTTTATATTGCCGCTTGTGATAAAGACCTTTATTATGCAGTCTGTCGCTTTTATTTCTTCCCTATCACAAGTTCGTATAAAGCTTATTTTCTTCGCACTAATAGATCATACATATTTAGAGAGCAATTTTTATTGCATGCACCGATGACAACTTACTTGAAGGATCTTACTCAATCCATAGGTAGGTATGGTGAACTCTCAATGGCAAAACTAGTTTAAGGGATGTTTGGAAGCACAAGTAGTATTTCTACTTGGTGCAAAGAATTTGGCTGGCATGAGAGGGAAAGGCAAGCTCAACATGTTGGATGATCCAAGACAATATAACGTTTCGGATATAGGAAAACATAACCCATTAAGTTGTCTTCCTTGTCCAACATCAACTTTTTAGCATGTCATATTTTAATGAGTGCTCACAATTACAAAAGATGTCCAAGATAGTATATTTATATGTGAAATCTCTCTTCCTTCAATATTCTTTCATGAATTGTTCAAGTGACCAATTATGCGTTTGCTAACTTTCAATAAGTTTACTACCTATACTTATTATGTGTGAAGTCATTACTCCCCATGTTATAAACATATGAAACGTATATAAATTCAGATTTATGATATTCAATTCATTCAACCATTTACTCATAGGATATATGTGAAGCACGTGAGTAAATGACAAACTACTCCAAAAAGATATAAGTGAAGATCAATGAGTAGTCGAATAATTATGTAACTATGTGAAGACTCTCTAACATTCAAGAATTTCAGATCTTGGGATATTATTCAAACAGCAAGCAAAACTAAATAAAATAAAATGACTCTCCAAGCAAAATACATACCATGTGGTGAATAAAAATATAGCTCCAAGTAAAGTTACCGATGAACGAAGACGAAAGAGGGGATGCCATCTGGGGCATCCCCAAGCTTAGGCTCTTGGTTGTCCTTTAACATTACCTTGGGGTGCCTTGGGCATCCCCAAGCTTAGGCTCTTGCCACTCCTTATTCCATAGTCCATCGAATCTTTACCCAAAACTTGAAAACTTCACAACACAAAACTTAACAGAAAACTCGTAAGCTCCGTTAGTATAAGAAAATAAATCACCACTTAGGTACTATTGTGAACTTATTATAAATTCATATTGGTGTAATATCTACTGTATTCCAACTTATCTATGGTTCATACCCTTCGATACTACTCATAGATTCATCAAAATAAGCAAACAACACATAGAAAACAGAATCTGTCAAAAACAGAACAGTCTGTAGTAATCTGTATCATTCGAATACTTCTGTAACTCCAAAAATTCTGAAATAAATTTTTGGACCTGAGGAATTGGTCTATTAATCATCTTCAAAAAGAATCAACCTAAAATCACTCTTCAGTAAAAAAATGGCAGCTGATCTCGTGAGCGCAAAAGTTTCTATTTTTTACAGCAAGATCGCAAAGACTTCAGCCAAGTCTTCCTCAAAGGTTCTACTTGGCACAAACACTAATTAAAACATAAAACCACATCTAACCAGAGTATAGATGAATTATTTATTACTAACCAGGAACAAAAAGCAAAGAACAAAAATAAAATTGGATTGCCTCCCAACAAGTGCTAACGTTTAATGCCCCTAGCTAGGCATGATGATTTCAATGATGCTCACATAAAAGATAAGAACTGAAACATAAAGAGAGCATCATGAAGAATATGACTAGCACATTTAAGTCTAACCCACTTCCTATTCATAGGGATTTTGTGAGCAAACAATTTATGGGAACAATAATCAACTAGCATAGGAAGGCAAAACAAGCATAACTTTAAAACTTTAAGCACATAGAGAGGAAACTTGATATTATTGCAATTCCTACAAGCATATATTCCTCCCTCATAATAATTTTCAGTAGCATCATGAATGAATTCAACAATATAACTATCACATAAAGCACTCTTTTCATGATGCATAAGCATAGAATTTTTATTACTCTCCACATAAGCAAATTTCTTCTCATTCGGAATAGCAGTGGGAGCAAACTCAACAAAATAACTATCATGGGATTGAAAATTAAAATCAAGATGACAAGTTTCATGGTTATCATTATTCTTTATAGCATACATGTCATCACAATAATCATCATAGATAGGAGGCATGCTTTCATCATAATAAATTTGCTCATCAAAACTTGGGGGACTAAAAATATCATCTTCATCAAACATAGCATCCCCAAGCTTGTGGCTTTGCATATCATTAGCATCATGGATATTCAAGGAATTCATGCTAACAACATTGCAATCATGCTCATCATACAAATATTTAGTGCCAAACATTCTAATGCATTCTTCCTCTAGCACTTGAGCACAATTTTCCTTCCCATCATTTTCACGAAAGACATTAAAAAGATGAAGCATATGAGGCAACCTTAATTCCATTTTTTTGTAGTTTTATTTTATAGACTAAACTAGTGATAAAACAAGCAACTAAAAGACTCGATTGCAAGATCTAAAGATATACCTTCAAGCACTCACCTCCCCGGCAACGGCACCAGAAATTGCTTGATGTCTACTACGCAACCTTCTTCTTGTAGACGTTGTTGGGCCTCCAAGTGCAGAGGTTTGGGGGGGGGGGGGGGGGGGGGGGGGGGGGGGGGGGGGGGGGGGGGGGGGGGGGGGGGGGGGGGGGGGGGGGGGGGGGGGGGGGGGGGGGGGGGGGGGGGGGGGGGGGGGGGGGGGGGGGGGGGGGGGGGGGGGGGGGGGGGGGGGGGGGGGGGGGGGGGGGGGGGGGGGGGGGGGGGGGGGGGGGGGGGGGGGGGGGGGGGGGGGGGGGGGGGGGGGGGGGGGGGGGGGGGGGGGGGGGGGGGGGGGGGGGGGGGGGGGGGGGGGGGGGGGGGGGGGGGGGGGGGGGGGGGGGGGGGGGGGGGGGGGGGGGGGGGGGGGGGGGGGGGGGGGGGGGGGGGGGGGGGGGGGGGGGGGGGGGGGGGGGGGGGGGGGGGGGGGGGGGGGGGGGGGGGGGGGGGGGGGGGGGGGGGGGGGGGGGGGGGGGGGGGGGGGGGGGGGGGGGGGGGGGGGGGGGGGGGGGGGGGGGGGGGGGGGGGGGGGGGGGGGGGGGGGGGGGGGGGGGGGGGGGGGGGGGGGGGGGGGGGGGGGGGGGGGGGGGGGGGGGGGGGGGGGGGGGGGGGGGGGGGGGGGGGGGGGGGGGGGGGGGGGGGGGGGGGGGGGGGGGGGGGGGGGGGGGGGGGGGGGGGGGGGGGGGGGGGGGGGGGGGGGGGGGGGGGGGGGGGGGGGGGGGGGGGGGGGGGGGGGGGGGGGGGGGGGGGGGGGGGGGGGGGGGGGGGGGGGGGGGGGGGGGGGGGGGGGGGGGGGGGGGGGGGGGGGGGGGGGGGGGGGGGGGGGGGGGGGGGGGGGGGGGGGGGGGGGGGGGGGGGGGGGGGGGGGGGGGGGGGGGGGGGGGGGGGGGGGGGGGGGGGGGGGGGGGGGGGGGGGGGGGGGGGGGGGGGGGGGGGGGGGGGGGGGGGGGGGGGGGGGGGGGGGGGGGGGGGGGGGGGGGGGGGGGGGGGGGGGGGGGGGGGGGGGGGGGGGGGGGGGGGGGGGGGGGGGGGGGGGGGGGGG
The DNA here is from genome assembly GCA_036873465.1 of Thinopyrum obtusiflorum. NCBI lineage: Eukaryota > Viridiplantae > Streptophyta > Magnoliopsida > Poales > Poaceae > Thinopyrum > Thinopyrum obtusiflorum. The sequence goes on along the minus strand of JAAAWM010011795.1, from coordinate 3,240 downwards.
GGGGGGGGGGGGGGGGGGGGGGGGGGGGGGGGGGGGGGGGGGGGGGGGGGGGGGGGGGGGGGGGGGGGGGGGGGGGGGGGGGGGGGGGGGGGGGGGGGGGGGGGGGGGGGGGGGGGGGGGGGGGGGGGGGGGGGGGGGGGGGGGGGGGGGGGGGGGGGGGGGGGGGGGGGGGGGGGGGGGGGGGGGGGGGGGGGGGGGGGGGGGGGGGGGGGGGGTTTCCGATAAACAATATGTCAACCACATATAATATCAGAAATGCTACAGAGCTCCCACTCACTTTATTGTAAATACAGGCTTCTCCAAAAGTCTGTATAAAACCATATGCTTTGATCACACTATCAAAGCATATATTCCAACTCTGAGAGGCTTGCACCAGTCCATAAATGGATCACTAGAGCTTGCACACTTTGTTAGCATCTTTTGGATCGACAAAACCTTCTGGTTGCATCATATACAACTCTTCTTTAAGATATCTATTAAGGAATGCTGTTTTGACATCCATTTGCCAAATTTCATAATCATAAAATGCGCCAATTGCTAACATGATTCGGACAGACTTAAGCATCGCTACGGGTGAGAAGGTCTCATCATAGTCAACTCCTTGAACTTGTCAAAAACCTTTCGCAACAAGTCGAGCTTTGTAGACAGTAACATTACCGTCAGCGTCAGTCTTCTTCTTGAAGATCCATTTATTCTCTATGGCTTGTCGATCATCGGGTAAGTCAACCAAAGTCCACACTTTGTTCTCATACATGGATCCCATCTCAGATTTCATGGCCTCAAGCCATTTCGCGGAATCTGGGCTCATCATCGCTTCCTCATAGTTCGTAGGTTCATCATGGTCAAGTAACATGACCTCCAGAACAGGATTACCGTACCACTCTGGTGCGGATCTTACTCTGGTTGACCTACGAGGTTTAGTAGTAACTTGATCAGAAGTTTCATGATCATTATCATTTGCTTCCTCACTAATTGGTGTAGGAATCACTGGAACTGATTTCTGTGATGAACTACTTTCCAATAAGGGAGCAGGTACAATTACGTCATCAAGTTCTACTTTGGGGGGGGGGGGGGGGGGGGGGGGGGGGGGGGGGGGGGGGGGGGGGGGGGGGGGGGGGGGGGGGGGGGGGGGGGGGGGGGGGGGGGGGGGGGGGGGGGGGGGGGGGGGGGGGGGGGGGGGGGGGGGGGGGGGGGGGGGGGGGGGGGGGGGGGGGGGGGGGGGGGGGGGGGGGGGGGGGGGGGGGGGGGGGGGGGGGGGGGGGGGGGGGGGGGGGGGGGGGGGGGGGGGGGGGGGGGGGGGGGGGGGGGGGGGGGGGGGGGGGGGGGGGGGGGGGGGGGGGGGGGGGGGGGGGGGGGGGGGGGGGGGGGGGGGGGGGGGGGGGGGGGGGGGGGGGGGGGGGGGGGGGGGGGGGGGGGGGGGGGGGGGGGGGGGGGGGGGGGGGGGGGGGGGGGGGGGGGGGGGGGGGGGGGGGGGGGGGGGGGGGGGGGGGGGGGGGGGGGGGGGGGGGGGGGGGGGGGGGGGGGGGGGGGGGGGGGGGGGGGGGGGGGGGGGGGGGGGGGGGGGGGGGGGGGGGGGGGGGGGGGGGGGGGGGGGGGGGGGGGGGGGGGGGGGATTCTTTGAACTTTTCAAATGTTTCAGACTTATGTTTCATCAAGTAGATATAGCCATATCTGCTCAAATCATCTGTGAAGGTGAGAAAATAACGATACCCGCCGCGAGACTCAACATTCATTGGACCACATCCATCAGTATGTATGATTTCCAACAAATCTGTTGCTCGCTCCATTGTTCCGGAGAACGGCGTTTTAGTCATCTTGCCCATGAGGCATAGTTCGCAAGTACCAAGTGATTCATAATCAAGTGATTCCAAAAGTCCATCAGAATGGAGTTTCTTCATGCGATTTACACCAATATGACCTAAACGGCAGTGCCACAAATAAGTTGCACTATCATTATCAACTTTGCATCTTTTGGCTTCAATATTATGAATGTGTGTATCACTACTATCGAGATTCAAAAAGAATAGACCACTCTTTAAGGGTGCATGACCATAAAAGATATTACTCATATAAATAGAACAACCATTATTCTCTGATTTAAATGAATAACCGTCTCGCATCAAACAAGATCCAGATATAATGTTCATGCTTAACGCTGGCACCAAATAACAATTATTCAGGTCTAAAACTAATCCCAAAGGTAGATGTAGAGGTAGCGTGACGACCGCGATCACATCGACTTTGGAACCATTTCCCACGTGCATCATCACCTCGTCCTTAGCCAATCATCGCTTAATCCGTACCCCCCCCCCCCCCCCCCCCCCCCCCCCCCCCCCCCCCCCCCCCCCCCCCCCCCCCCCCCCCCCCCCCCCCCCCCCCCCCCCCCCCCCCCCCCCCCCCCCCCCCCCCCCCCCCCCCCCCCCCCCCCCCCCCCCCCCCCCCCCCCCCCCCCCCCCCCCCCCCCCCCCCCCCCCCCCCCCCCCCCCCCCCCCCCCCCCCCCCCCCCCCCCCCCCCCCCCCCCCCCCCCCCCCCCCCCCCCCCCCCCCCCCCCCCCCCCCCCCCCCCCCCCCCCCCCCCCCCCCCCCCCCCCCCCCCCCCCCCCCCCCCCCCCTGAGCAGCAACTTGCTTGCCGTTCTTCTTGAAGTTCCCCTTCTTCCCTTTACCTTTTTCTTGAAACTGGTGGTCTTGTTGACCATCAACACTTGATGCTCCTTCTTGATTTCTACCTCCGCAGCCTTTAGCATTGCGAAGAGCTCGGGAATTGTCTTATCCATCCCTTGCATGTTATAGTTCATCACGAAGCTCTTGTAGCTTGGTGGCAGTGATTGAAGAATTATGCCAATGACACTATCATCAGGAAGATTAACTCCCAGTTGAATCAAGTGATTGTTATACCCAGACATTTTGAGTATATGCTCACTGACAGAACTATTCTCCTCCATCTTGCAGTTGTAGAACTTATTGTAGACTTCATATCTCTCAATCCGGGCATTTGCTTGAAATATTAACTTCAACTCCTGGAACATCTCATATGCTCCATGACATTCAAAACGTCGTTGAAGTCCCGGTTCTAAGCCGTAAAGCATGGCACACTGAACTATCGAGTAGTCATCAGCTTTGCTCTGCTAGACATTCATAACATCTGGTGTTGCTCCTGCAGCGGGTTTGGAACCTAGCGGTGCTTCCAGGACATAATTCTTCTGTGCAGCAATGAGGATAATCCTCAAGTTATGGACCCA